>JAKWJD010001759.1:41663250-41846757 GCA_027705065.1 Solanum peruvianum | reverse complement strand
GGACCCCATGACGGACCGTCACAGGCACGACGGGCCGTCGCAGGTTCTCGTTTCTCGTTTCAATATACTTAGGAATTCTGAAATTGGGTACTGAAAATCGACTCTCTGAACTTCGTAACGGACTGCAGGACGGACCGTCACAGGTGTGACGGACCGTCACAGTGTCCTTGGTGAAAAAAGAATTTTGGTCCTTGCGACGACCTTGGTGACGGACCGTCGCAGGCACGACGGCCCGTCACAGGTTGCGCAATCCCAGGCAGAAATCGGATTTCTTTACATGTTTTAGGGACGTTTTGGACTATTCTTTCCTTAATTATAGATTTCGTGGGTTTACATTAATAACTCAAATTCTTGAGGGATAAAAGAGGTAACTTTGGATTAATAGTGGGGTTATTATTGTCATCTTTTACACTTAATTATATGTTAATTAGGGTAAAAGAAAGAGGGTTTGAATAAAAAAAATAGAAAGAACAAGAGAGAGAGGGAATTGAATGAAGAACGAGAAAGAGAGAAAACGAAGAGGATAGCAAAGCTTTGGGGAAAATTCTTGCTTGATCACTAGTCTTCGGTGGAGGGTAGGTTATGGTTTTTATGCTATCTTATAGTAAAACTCTTAATAGAAAATGGTATGTGTTGGTAGTATTGTAAATCCTTCTATATGCTTACTTGTATGCTTGCATGATTGTGATTATGAAATTGTCATAAAATAAGCATGATGAAGCTATTAATTCCTAAAACTTGAAAAAAACCCTAATTCACTTGTTAATGATGATGCCTTAGTATGAAAGAAGGCTTGATATATTATATAATGGGATTGATGATGCCTTGGTATAGAGAAGGCTTGATGAATTAGGGGATCGGGTTCCACGTTCTGGTACCAGGATAGAAATAGAGGATCGGGTGCCACGTTCCGGTACCAGGATAGAATGAGGATCGGAGTGTCACGTTCCGACACCAGGATAGAATATGGATCGGGTGCCACGTTCCGGTACCAGGATAGAATGAGGATCTGAGTGTCACGTTCCGACACCAGGATAGAATATGGATCGGGTGCCACATTCCGGTACCAGGATAGAATGAGGATCGGAGTGCCACGTTCCGGCACCAGGATAGAATATGGATCGGAGTGTCACGTTCCGAAACCAGGATAGTATATGGAGCGGAGTGTCACGTACCGACACGAGGGGAATAAAGATAATGAATCTTGAAATATGTTAATGAATTCAATCTAATGAATCTAATTCCCAAATGAGTATGATATTGAGGCTTGAGTCCTCATGGATGAACTTGTTAGTACTTATTGATGATTTTAGTACTTGTTGTTGCTACATGTTGAGTATTATAGTTGATTTATGATATTAACTGATATATACTGTTTTCTATTTTGAGTTGGCCGATGATACTTACTCAGTACTTGTGGTTGTACTGACCCCCTACTTTTATGTTTTCTTCTTTGTTATTTGTGGAATGCAGCGAACGTTCCGTCAACTTCAACTCAACAGTAGATCTAGCCAGTCTTCACTACTTTCGGAAATTCAGGGTGAGCTAATGCGTCTAGCTTGGACTGGATCTTCTTCTTCAAGTCTTGATGCCTTGTCTTCCGGCATGGACTAGCTTCTTATGTACTTTTAGCTTCTTAGACGTTTTTAGTTTAGTAATTTGAGGATAGATGTTCTTGTGATGATGACTCCAGATTTTGGGGATAATAATAATAGTTTTGAATTGTTTATTAATGAGTTAAGTCTTCCGCATTATTTTCTGTTGATATATCTGAAATGTTAAGGTTTAGATGGGTTGGTTCGCTCACATAGGAGGGTAAATGTGGGTGCCAGTCGCGTCCCCGATTTGGGTCGTGACATGAGGATTCCTATGCGGTAAATAAGCAGACGAGGGGTTTTCGACTGAATGCCTAAGTCTCAAATCAGAAGAAGTGGCACCAAGGTCAAGGAAACCAAGGTTAGAACTATGGTAACTATAACCGTGAGGGTAATTATGTACGAGATGGAAATTACAACCGCGACAACAACTTCAAGTAACTATGGTAACTAAAATGATAGGAATGAGCCCTATGTTCCTCCTCAAAATCGTGAAGTTGCTCCTAGGGATGGTGGAGGTAGTATGGCGCGAGTTGAGGATATGTTGCACAAAATTATGAGGAGGTTTGATGCTAGTGATGAGCACATTAAAGAGCTAATATTGGGCTAAAGTCGATACACATGCAATATTGATTAAGCAGCTTGAGTTGAAAATGACCCTATTATCTGCGACAGTGAACAAACGACAACCGGGCACTCTTCCTAGATACACTGTCCAAAATCCGAAAAATGATGGACACTGTATGGCAATCACTACTCGGGGTGTAAGCAAACCATTGACCCACCTATGTCGTCTAATGAAAAAAGGTGATAAAAGATATTGATAAAGTGGTAGAGGTTAGTGGTGAAGTAGAAGATAACACTGGAAAAGATGCTGAAGTGCCTAAAAACGTAAGTCCCATGCCTAGACCCCCCCTTTCCTCAAAGATTAGTGAAAAAGATCGAGGATGATAAATATCGGCGTTTTATAACAATGTTGAAGCAACTTTCTATCAATGTTCCTTTGGTAGAAGCTCTATACAAATGCCCGGTTATGCCAAGTTTATGAAAGTTCTGGTTACAAAGAAAAGATCGGTCACTTTTGAGGATGGTGATAGAATTTAACATTGTAGTGCTATTGCTACAAGATCTCTAGTACAAAATAAAGAAGATCCAAGTGCGTTCACTATTTCTTGTACAATCGGGTTATTAGATTTTGCGAAAGCATTATGTGATCTGGGGGCAAACATAAATCTCATGCCCCTCTTGATTTACAAGAAGTTGGGTTTGGGTGATCCAAAGCCCACTACGATGTGGATATTGATGGTCAATCGAACAGTAAAAAGGCCTACAGGTATACTCCACGATGTGCTAGTAAAAGTGGAGTTGTTCATATTTCTGACATATTTTGTTATTCTTTATTGTGAAGTTGATTTTGAAGTGCCTATCATTCTTGGGAGGCCATTCCTTACTACGGGTAGAGCCTTAGTTGAAATGATAAGGGGCAGATGAAATTTCGGTTGAATAATGAAGAAGTGACCTTCAACATTTGTAGGTCCATGAGGCAGAGTGGTGATCTACAATCTGTATATGATATATCCTACAAAGTTGGTAAGTCATCCGAGACACAAATAGAAGAATGTCTAGGTGTAGAAGCATTAGCGGCAGTGATAATGAATTTTGATAATGACTGCATCGAAGAGTATGGGTCATTAGTCGCGGCTGTTGATCGTGGTGATGTTCGGTTTAAACTGAAGAAATATGAGTTAGACATGAAGAATTGCGAGTCTGCACCCGCGAAACCATCAATAGAGGAGGCTCCAAAGTTAGAACTAAAAGCTCTCCCACCTCATCTCAGGTATGAATCCTTAGAAAATGGTGAAACTCTGCCAGTAATCATTGCATCAGACCTGAATGAGCAACAAGTTAAGAGTTTGGTGAAAGTTCTAAAAAGGTTAAAAAGAGCTACTGGGTGGACTTTTTCGTAGTTAGAGTTTTGGATGATCTTTAGTTATCTTGTTCAAGTATTGAAGGATTCATTTCAGCAATTGCTACACTTTTTCTGGAATTGATTGTTGGTGCTTTTGTTGATTAATTAAGTGAATTTCTGGATTTTATTCTTTCTCATTAAAGTAAGTGCATGAATTCTTATATTAAATATATGAATAGTGTGATTATGACCATGGGTAACTAAACTCCATAACTAGGGTTGTGGAAACCATGAGTGAATAATGAGGTAAAATCTAACTAAAATAGCAATTCTAGAATAGTGTCTTGCATGTATTGATATTTCTTTCGTTTATAAGTCTTTTTAACGGATGACCAACGTTAGAACTCGCCTTAATGCTACTTTTCGGACCAAGGAGGTAGATAATAGGAAAAGAATTATCGACATAGATTTAGTATAAACTATCTAATAGTCTAGTGTCGGTTGGTACGAGGTAATAACTTAGTCAAATATCGAATACAATGCTTAATATGAGGTAAAGGTAAGGGTTAGTATAGAAACACACGTAGCCGGACCAAGGTGCGGAGTGAAATTTTCTAGATGCCGGACCAAGGATTTAGAGATACATAACTTATCACTTTACATTCAAGATACTAGGAAAGAATTGTTATAGTTCGAATTATCAAGTTAGGAACCTGCGAGGAACACTTAAGCCCTAGTTTCTTTAATTAATTGATTAAGGTCTGAGATTTTAATCCGTTAGTTGTTTACTTTATGTTAGTTAATTATTTTCATCAATGTAGAAATAAAACCCCCTTTTTGTCTTTTGTTTTCTAGGGAAATAGTTGACTAAATAATAGTAATAATAGAATAAAGTTAAGTCTGAACTATTTTCCTCGTGGGATCGATCCCAACCTCATGAGTTGGGTTCTTTACTTGATACTACCGCTTTACTTCTTATTTGAGAAGTAAGTTTGAGCGTATCAGGTACCTCAAAATACCATCCCCCCATCAAGAGAATGTCTAATTAAGCTTTCCAAGGACCGATTCCTTCGACTCCATCAATGATTTATCAAGGTGCTCTTTGGACTTCACCTGAACTACCAATGATGACTCGGAGTTATGGTGGACCATGAATCCACCATTCAGAGAATCTTCCAACCTCACATCCAACCTAGCCAACCTATGAACATCCTTTACTAGGTTTTTATTGGCTTCCTCTATGTGTGACACACTACCCATAGTCATATGACTTAGAGCATCCACAACCATATTGACCTTGTCGGGGTGATAGAGGACACTCATGTCGTAATCAACTCCTTTTGGGTAAACACATATTGGAGACTCTTATGGTCGATATAGACATCAATATGGACACCATACAAGTAATGCCTTCATATTTTCAATGCAAATACTACAACCGCTAACTCAAGGTCATGAGTTGGATAGTTTCACTTATGCACCTTAAGTTTCCTAGAAGCATAGGCTATAACATTCCCATGTTGCATGAGCACACACCCAAAACCCCCTCAGGATGCATCACAATACACACTAAAACCCTTTGTACCCTCCGGTAAAGTCAACACCAGAGCGGAAGTAAGCCTATATTTCAACATTTGAAAACATCTCTCACATGTCTCCGACCACTCAAATTTCTTACACTTTTGGGCCAAAGTAGTCAAGGGAGATGAAATGGATGCAAAACCATCCAGGAACCTCCGATAATAACCTGCTAAACCTAAGGAACTCCTAATGTCGGTTGGAGTCAATGGTCTTGGCCAACTTTTCACCGCCTTCGTTTTCCTTGGATCAACCTCAACTCCCTCACTAGAGATGATATGACCAAGAAATGTTACCTACCTCAACCAAAACTCACATTTGCTATACTTGGAAAATAATTGATGTTCTTTAAGTACTTGCAACAACACCCTAAAATGGTTCGTGTGATCACCCTCATTTTTCGAATATGCCAAGATATCGTCAATGAAGACAATGACAAATAAATCTAGGTAACTTCGAAATACCCTATTCATTAGGTCCATAAACGCCACCGAAGCCTTAGTGAGCAAAGGACATTACTAAAATCTCATAATGACTATATCTAGTCCAAAATACCATCTTTGGTATATCCTCACCTCTCACCCTATGTTGGTGATACCCCAACCTCAAGTCAATCTTACAAAATTAACTTGCCCCTTGGAGTTGATCAAATATGTCGTCAATCCAAGGGAAAGGATAATTGTTCTTGTTTGTTACTTTATTGAGTTTGCGGTAATCAATACACATTCTTAAGAACCATCCTTCTTCTTCACAAACAAAACTGGAGCACCCTATGGAGAAATACTAGGTCTAATAATGCCTTGGTCTAATAAATCTTTGAGTTGTGCCTTCAACTCTTTCAATTCGGCCGGATACATCCGATAAGGAGGAATTGAAATGAGATTTGTGTTCGATAGCAAATCGATATCAAAATAAATTTCCCGTTCAATAGGAATACCAGGAAGATCATTAGGAAAGACCTCTAAAAATTCACTCACTACGGGACCGACTCAAATGGAGTAATTTCGGGGTCTAGATCTTGGACTCTTACAATATGGTATAGAAAAACTTAAGAGATCATTTTGCATGCTTTTAGACAACAGTTGATACGACCTCTAGGAATAGAATTTTCCCCCTTCTACAGTGGGTTCATTTCGAAAGTTAAATTTCACCACCCTTGTTCTACAATCAATAGAGGCAAAGCAAGCATGCGACCAATCCATACCCAAAATAATATCAAAATCAAGCATATCAAGTTCTACTAGTTCAACATAAGTAACTCTATGGGGCAACATATAGGACAATTTCTATACACCCTTTTTGCAACAACCGATCACCCACCAGCGTAGGCACTATA
The DNA here is from genome assembly GCA_027705065.1 of Solanum peruvianum. NCBI lineage: Eukaryota > Viridiplantae > Streptophyta > Magnoliopsida > Solanales > Solanaceae > Solanum > Solanum peruvianum. The sequence goes on along the minus strand of JAKWJD010001759.1, from coordinate 41,840,339 downwards.
AATGGTTCATGCAAAATATCGGGGTAAATGTCAAACTTTTTGTCTACTAGATGGGTAACAAATGATAAAGTAGCATTGGTATCAAGTAAGACATATACATCAATAAAGATTACTTTCAACATACCGGTCACCACGTCGGGAGAAGTCTCTTGCTCACCCCTAGAGCGGAGAGCATAGAAGCAGTTCTTCTTTGGAGTTTCATTGGAACCACTTGCTTGATCTTGACCACTACCCTTGACTTGAACCCTCACATTAGGGCGATCCCTAACCTTGTGCCAACTTTACCACGACCAAAACAATTGTCCATCCCCTTAAGGCAATCACCATAGTGTTTCTTGCCACACTCTCCACAAGTGGCTTTTCAGTTGGTGAACTAGTACCTTTTCCCTTCTTAGGCTTAGGTTAGCCATCCTGTCACCACTAGACTTAGGGAACTTGATAAGAAACCCGCTTCATAAATCTACGTTTGTCTTGTATCTCAATTCTATTATTTGAAGAACCTTCATCAAAAGATCTTGTCCTTTTTGCATCTCTACTCTTCCTCTTAGACCTTGCCTCTTCCACATGTTTGACATGCACCATAAGACGAGAAATGTTCATGTTCTCATGTATCATAGCCAAATTACAGTCCTCTTGCAAATTATCCCAAACCCAATCACAAAGCGGCTCATTTCATCTCTAGGATCGGAAACCAAAGAAGGAGAATATTTTGACAATATAGTAAATTTCAAGGAGTATTCATGAACACTCATACCGCCTTGGCGAAGGTTGATGAACTCCACAACTTTAGTTTCCTTCATCTCCCTAGGAAAGAACCGATCACGAAAAGCCTTCTTGAAGATCTCTAAAGTCACCTGACCACCTCTTAATGGACTAGTATCTCTCTATTGCACATACCATGCTTGAACCACACCTTGAGTTGATAGGTGGCTAACTTGGCCTTCTCACTAGTGGATAACCCCATAACAAAAAGTATCTTATATAATTCATAAATGATTTCTTGGGGGTCTTCTTAAACCTTAGACTTGTAGAAAGTAGGAGGGGTTATCCTAGTAAAGTCCCTTAGACAGGAGGACATGGTAGCAACTTATTGATTTAGACGGGGTACAACCTCCCGGTTAGCTTGGGCCGTCATAGCTTGGGATTGACCAATGGCGACTTGTGCTTAGGTAGTGATGGCTTGGGCCATTTGAAAATGACGGCCCTTATATTCTCATCCATCAAAGGAGGATGATTTATCGAGGCTTGGTCATCATCCTCACCTTCCTCAAAACAAGGAACTTGATCACCATGGAAAGGAGCTCCCGCATTGGAAATCTCCTCTTCAAGCCTTCGTGCCGCATTCCTTCGAGTGTTCATTATTTGAAATCACAACAATAGGATTATATGCAAAAGCATGCCATAAGTTACTCTAATGACACGATAGTGGATTTCCAAGAAAGTGAGAGTTTCCTAGGCATCACGTAGGTTCCTATCCATAAGTGTGGTGCGCTTTACAATTATGAATACAAAGTTAAATAGACATGGTTGAGAGAGACATTGACTCTAATATAATTCAACCTCATGCTCTGATACCAAGTTTGTCACATCCGAGTTAAACCCCTAGACGTAACCGGCGTTGTCGTCCTCTTTGAAGACTAAGACTAGCCTCTTAGTTTACATCATTACATTCATAGGTCAAATTTAAGGGAAATTTAAAACTTTTCATTACTTCTACTTGGAGGTTTACATATACCGCTACATACACATAATATATATCTGTATCAAGTATACATAGACCCTTCGTATAAAAAGGTTACATGGCCTTCTACTTTTATTGCACATAAATATGTATAAAAATTATCATAGTCATAATAGTCGTCTTATCTCATAACCATCTAATAAGATTATATCAAATTTGGGTCTAGACCATACATCACTCTAATAATACCACATATAGTTCATACAAATGTACAATACTCAATTTAAAAGAAAGAAACGAAAGAGTCTTAAAAATCATAACAACTCCATAAGCTAGATAGTGGCATCACCCTCTGAAATTGAGGACCTACCCTAATTGGATGAATAAGAGATCCAATCCTTCTTGAAGTTTCCTTACAAAACACTTCAACGACCGGAACCTAAAATATTGGGAAAGAGAAATAAATGGGGTCAGTACGCCACTTGTACTAAGTATGAGACCATATGCACACATACATGAAAAACATTCTAAGAAAAAGGGACATTTCATAAAGTATGCATTTTTCATTTAAAACCTTTATGCACATTCAACAAGACCAGACAAATCAATATTACATATTCATCAAGTCATAGGCATGTAAATTTCAAGAACTACAACATCAAGTCTAGTCAAGTCAAACATGCATATCATATAAGTAGATACATACTCAAATAACTCTATCATCAAGTCATATTAACAATAAGCACGAATAAGAGTAAATTTCATTATAAACAAAGCAAGTTAATTACCCATGAAACCCAATAAAGTCAACAAGTGCAATGACCAAGTAAAGCCCCATAATCTTACTCAATCAAGTAACCCAACAAGAATCATGACTAAAATCCTACTTCACATAACATGACATTTAGGTATACATATCATCTTACTTTCATAAGTGAACTAACCAACATATAGTATCAACAATGTGCAAGTTCAACATATACATATCATATAGCATTATAAACATAATCATACATAAGAACATCCCCCTAAGACTCTCCTCAAGTCTAACTAGTTCCATGCTTAGGTAGAGTCTCATACCCCTACCTATACTAAGTTAGACCCATTAGATTATCTTAGTTAGAGTTCAATCATTTGATTCATTTTACCTTTTGGGAACATGTTTCCCTAACCGACATAGACGACATGATCTAGTGTGTAATCGGGTGTCATAAAACCCTACACCGAAGGAAGGCGGACTACTTGCCATGGTAGTACCAAAACATAAAACATAGAAACTACGTGGATCCACTAGCTAGTATTCCTATAAGGGAAATATAGTTCAAGAAGTAGGAGATATAGTTGGGACCCTCTTTATGCTACATGCATTGTAGTCTCCAATCTTAAGAGTACTTTAGTGATCTTACCTTCCCTATGTGGGAAGGTACACACCTCACTCTAGTTCACTCGGTGCTAAGCTAGAGTCCCTTTTAGAAATGTGTTTAACCTTTTATTATTAATCATAGCTTAGTTTAGGTCATAGGGAATCCCTTGCATAAAATCATCATAGCTCAATAATAATTGGATGAGTATAAGTCCTTTCATTACAATTCATATAGATGAGGTTAGCACATTCGCATTTCATATCATGATAAGGCACATAGATAAATCAGTCACCCTCCTTATAATATTTACATCTTAAGCCAACACCTCAAAATCATAATTAAGACATTTAAAATCAAAAATCATACCATTCTATCAATCCTAATACAATGCATACTCCAATATAACATCATGACTTAGTCATAATTAACCACAATTTAAAGTAAACAATAGAGATCATAAGACTTACTAAATCTTCTTCATAGTTTTTCATCAAGGTCTTACCATAATCCCTCAATTCAACACAATTTGGGAATAAATCATCATAAGTCAATAATCAACACGATAACAAGGCTAGGAGAATCACTACATCACAATTCAATACTAGATCATAGCTTAAGACAAGATACTTAGGTCAATTCACTTTCTAACCTATATCATCTTCTCAAGAACTAGCATGAAAGACTACAAATCACTCTCATTTGTTCATAATTAATGTAAAAACATCATTTAATAGTAATTCAACCAATAACAAAGTCAATTTAACCAATTACAACCTAATTCATATCAAGATCAAACTTAGGGTTAAGGCTTAATGGTCATCATCTACAAGCTAGAACAAAACATCAAGATATATTCATAATTAAGTCAATTTAACCAATTCATAACATAATTTTTGAGATTGAGAAGAACCCACGTGAAAACCCAACTTTTGAAAATACTTTGAAGGAACCCTTTGAGGAAAAAGGTCTCAAAGGTGAATTTGATATCATACTTCAACGTTTGATGAAGAATTGATTGTGAAATCGTCCCTTTTCAGACTCCAAATCCCTCCCCTAGCTTGTATTTAATGGTGTCTTACAATAAGAGAGAAAGAAGAGAAAAGGAAGAGAGTTTTGTTTTGAGAGTTGTAATTAGACTAATGGGGTTGGGGTCTTTATATGTGGGGTTAATTAAGTTAATTAGTCTTCCCTTAATCCCTAAATAACCACCAAACCCATTAATTGATTGTTTTAAACTAAGTTAATACGTGCAGCAAAAACAAACCACTCACAGACGAAACCCCATCGACGCCTCATGGCTCAATCGATGGACCAGCCCTCCTTCAATGCGGCGCGTACGTCGATGAGTTCAGCGAGTGTGAAAACTAGACCCTCCAACGAATTGTATAAGTTTTTTTTGGACAATTGGCATCGACACCCCTTAGATCAACACACTCCCCATTTGTTCCCTTTCATGGGTGCACACTGCCCAGACAGTGTTGACTTCAACGTGCAAGGGTCCTCCTCAAGGGCCCTTGGTTGGTCCTTGTGGATTCGTACCCAGAAGTTTCAACCATTACTCGAGTCAAACACATGTTAACTACCCTTCCAAAAATTCATGGATTTATGACTCCTAAAAGCTAATCAAAAAGGCTAAGTCACAGAAGTACCTTTTAGAACTAGTTTCTAGACGTCATGAATGTACTTGGACGTTTTTGTTCCTACACTTCCTAAATGACCTATATTCATTAAAATAGGCCTTAAAAAGTGTCTAGAGCTCATGACATTTGTGTTAATCAATAAGACACGTCTTGAATTTTCAAAGTGTTACAATCTGGTCGTCAGACTTCCCCTGATCATCCTGCTTACGCTTAGATATTTTATTTTTATACAAAAGTTTGTGTTTTTTAACTTAATGATTTGTAAAAATCTTTAATTAATTTATTTTATGTTTTTTTTAAAAAAATTTTTTCACAAAATTAGAGTTGATTATTGCATAAAAATGAGTTCTTTGGTTATAGATTTCATTTTGAGGAGGGTTTAACTTTTCAAAATTTTGTTGGTTAACGATGTAACTTAAGTTCCTTGTGGTTAGGTCTTGTGAGTCTATACTCTAATCCAATCCTTTCTTTTTATTATATATGATTGAAAAGGCATTGCAGGAATAAGATAAAGAAATTGGGTTCAAATGAAGACGCGATATCTAGTCTTTCAAGAAAAAGTATGATAGTTTGCCAAGGGCTCTTATGACCCACTACTAAAAATCCTTCACAGAAGATGTGGGTGAGAAGGGAAAGTACTTATGATTGATGGAGGACGGTTTTGATTTTAGATAAAAATGAAAACTTGCAAAAGAATGGGGGAATTCATCAATTTTACAAAACAAATTCTTGTCCTATAAAAAATAGGATTAATTGTAGTTTGAACGTTAAGCTTGAATTTGAGATGAGTGGCATGATTCAAAGAATAGTAACATGAGGGTGATGCCATTAGTCTTGAGATTATATCTAGAAGACTTGTCATAGAGTAGGTGAGAAATTGAGGTATTTAGTTGAAATAGATATGAGTGATGCAATTGAGACCCTGCCCATTAGATAATGGCATCGAAGTGTGGCTAAGTCACAAGAGCATAATTAAGTGTACCAAAGGGTATGGAATAAAATAACATTAAGAGAAACCTCTTAGAAAGAGGTCTTAGTACCTGATTATAGAGAGTTCGGCAGCCATGAGATAAACTTCTCCAAGTGTTAGTGTAAAAGAGGATGTAAACCAGTTTAGAGATGTGAAATAGGTCCATAAGATTTATTCAAGTGTTGATAATTTGTTAAGTAGCTGGTCAGTAGGAGTCCATGGAGTTGTTAGAGTACTAGGCTTGAATGTGGTGTTGCTAAACATTAGGTGGATTATTGAGATGAGCAATGTGGTGGTAAAGAGTAATAGTGTTGGGATGAGATTCCAATAGAGAAGTATAGAACCCGAACCTAAGGAATTCGTTTAAGCTTGAATAATTGAAAGTGTACTCTTAGAATCAGATCTTGTTAAGAGTAACCCCATTCCATATCTACTACAATTGTCATTCGAGGACGAATGATCCCAAGGGGGAGATAATGTAACACCCCGAAATTTTTTTGAGCTAAGACTTGAACCATTCTTCGTAGTGAGTAAGAATTAAAATTCCTTAAGTGTTAAGGTCACTAGATGTAGCACCTTGAGTTCTAAAATAACTTAATTGGATATAACAAAAATCTGAAATTTAGAGAGTTAAGTTAAGAATGAGTTTTGGGTCAACTTTAAGCAACCACAACTCCTAACACAAGATAATTTAGGTGTGCTAAAACATACCTTAGGAAATATCTTTGAATTATATTTCCAACGCCATCGAGTTTGCTAAGTTTTGAGTTCGAATGAGTGAGTTATGACCTTTTAAAATTAGGTTGTCCAGTTAAGGAAAGTTAGCCGAAAATAGTGAGGGTTATTTTGGTTTTTTTCCTATCCAAAAAATTAATTCATTTTTAGTAATATTTTAGGGGTAAAAGACTATTAGGTTCAGTTTTATAATCCTAATATACACATAGGGTTTTAGTTAAGAGTTCAAGAAAAGAAAAGAGGACAAAAGAGGGGAGGATCAAGCGTTCATCGAGATTGTTGCATGATGTCGTGGATTTATCCATGGTTTTGACCCCTAAGAGGTATGTAATCTTCCATAATGTTGGCTTAATTCACAGACACTCCAATCATGTTATTTCAGCGAAATTCCATTCTTTAAGTTGAAAGATTAGAGTTCTTGATGAGTTCTTGATAGTTGTTCTTGAAGTTCATTCTAAATCTTTTTGTTTTGGGGTTTTGATAATTTCTTGAGATAAACTTAGTGATTTGAGTTTTTTTCATTAGGTTAGAGTTCAATTAAGTTAATTAATTGAATCCATGTGATTGGGGAAAAAACTGTTCGATTCTAGGCTAATCAGGGTGAGAAACGAGTAAAGATACTCGTCATATTTTCTGGGTTAGGGCCTCACCCGATGCGCCAGCCAGAGCTCCCCCAACCAAATTTTGAACTTTAGGGGATGGCTCCCCGCACAACCCATAGTTCCAGGGTCGCCTGCCCCATCTTGTTTGCCTCTGGTTGCTCCGTTTGAGTTCATTTAAAGTGTACCTTAACTTCTTTATTAATTCTAACTACTCTAAGGTACTTCTAAATACCTAAAATCATTCCTAACATGATCATAAGCTTTAATTCATAACTGAAATTCAAGGTAGATTTGAGGGTTAAGTTTGAGAATTCTTTCCAACATTCTAAGAAAGCCCTTTTAAGTCCTTTTGTAGACTCTTCTACAACTTCTAGTAACTTTTTTCAAGACTCAAGAACGTGAGTATGAGAATCAAGAGAATGTATTAATGATTATAAATTGTAATCGTGATATTTTCCATGTCATGAACCAAAACTCTTGAATTCATAATTCACATTCAAGAGGGAGTTAAGAGAAGAGTTCAAGAAAGCCTTTTGAGTTCAATTGTGGATCCTTTGAGGTAAACTATTGATCTGAACTAAGTTTTGAAGAATTAAGTAAGAGAATAAGAAGATTTTTATACATGAGTTACATCTACTCACTTAGACCTTCTAGTCGAGTAGTTCATTCCCATAACTTCCGCATGAATTCCATAAATTGAGTATATTGAGATGAGTAGTATCTCCAAGTTCTAAGTCTTGAATATTTAATTTCTTTTTTCTTTTGAAATTATATTCCTAATCATGGGAATATTACATGTTACCTATGAAGTCCTTGATATGAGTAGTGCATGCCCATAATTTCGCATGAACCCTATAAGTCAAAAATATCTTGAGACAGGAAGTGACTTATCTTGAGACAGGAAGTGACTTCAAGTCCTTGAGTTGAGTAGTTAATGATCATAATTCCGCATGAACCCTCCAAGTTGAACATCATGATATCATCCATAAATATGATATCATGAACCTTTTATCTATAAACAATTCAAAGAAAGTTAAGATCAAAGTCAAAGAAGTTAAGAGTCAAGTATAGAAGTTAAGAAACAAGTCAAAGCAAAGTTCTTAAAGTTTTCAAGAATCATTTGTAACGTTTTAACTTTGTTTTTAAGACTCAAGTTTCAAGTTAAGTAAAGAGTAAAGATTTGATTTCATCTCTTAAATGTTATAATGGAAATAAGTATTCCCTAAGAGTTTATAAATGTTTTAACATTTAAGATAAGAGGAAACTAAGATTTCCAAAAGAGTTTTGAACAAGAGAAGTTAACATCGATTCCAAGATAGATTTTAAAGCTAAGTGTTGAGAAATTACCTCAACCCAAAGAACGAAGTTGTTTTAAAAACATATGAGCTAAGTATATTTTGGGACTAGTTTTGAACACGGATATGGGGATGTGAGTTCCTAATAAATAAAGTCTCCATAAATTATGTATCCATCATGAGTATTATTAGATCATACTTTTTAGATGATCTTATAGGTTAAGATAGTGGATCTGATCTTAGGCGTATTAATATGCCTAACAAACATTCTTATCCCATACATATAGCCGAGTGAGGACATTTTCGGTGGTTAAGTCTAGTATTTAGAGGCGTTTTGATTTCGCATCTTCTAACTAATACAATTAGATGTTTCAGGCAGAAGATCATTGGAAAAGGAGCTGAATTTGGCACCAAAGCACAAGTTGCAAAGTGGAATAAGAAGAATCAAAAAAGAAGAACCAAGAAGCTTGAAATGGTACTAGCAAGAATCACCCCTGTGTGCGGAGACACTCCACCCAAGTAGTGAAGGAGTCCGTGTTGAAGTCGCGTCGTAGAGACCATTCCATCAGAGAAAAAAAGAAACTCCCTTAACAGACGAGTCTGCAATGGAGTAACGTCGCGTAAGGCATTTCTCCTAGGAGAAGAACTCAGCAAAGGAATACCTCCGCGTTCACAGAACTGTATAGGAAAATCATCCCACATGTTTAACTCTTGGACAATAAATAGTTTAAGTATCTCTTATTACACACAAGACTTTCTAAGAAACGGGAGCTTAAGTTTAGGGCGATTTTGGTGCTAAATTCTATGGTTTTTCTTCTCCCTCTTTATCTTAGTAATGGCTTTTATGATTATAATACATTTTATCTTGTTATTTTGTATTATGGGTAGCTAAAATCCCTTGTCATAGGGTTGTCACTATGAATGAAGGGTCAATGTGAATTTGTTCCTTGTGTGAAAAGGGTTGTGTCTATTTTGTGCTTGCATTCTCATTTCTATATTTTTATGCTTGATTAACATTAGTTTATACTTAGTGTCCATTCTTGAAATTGGAATATGATTGGAGGATAGACCAAAGAATGCAAGAGGTGTGTCATTCTAGAGGAAGCTCTAGATTGTTTTGTGTATAGGAAGGTTTTATACCTATGCACCACATTTGGTTAAAATGAAAGATGAGTGCTCATGTTGTTGATTCATACCTAAACTCGCCTGATGATATAGTTAGGTTGTCAATAGTGGTAGGCAATTAGAAGTCGGAGGATTATGATCGTAAACTGAACCTTTGACAACCCAAAATAAATCAACCTCGTGTACCTTGGAACAAAAACACATTGAACTGGAATTCAGGTTATGCTACAACCCTGAGATGTCTCTCCATCATGTGAAGTTTCTTTGTTAAAATCGTTGAGTTATAGTATAAAGTTCTTATTAAGGTTGAAATAATAAATAATCAGACTTATCAATCTAATTAACTCTAGAGTGAACTTAGATAGTCATTTTAAATTGGTGTACTCTGATTTAAAGTCCCTTGGGTACGAAAATTAGATTCGAAAGAGTCTATTTACTACTTGAGTGACCACGTGCACTTGCGTGCGATTTTGAACACAACATGATCCACTAAGTTAAGTGTTCAATATGATGACAAAGTATACAATAGTTCTGGCAGTGTGGACAAGACTCTGCATCACCACTTAGGCTCATAGTGGTGGTTGTTGGTTAGAGAAACTCCCATAGTAGTAACTGCATGGTTTCTCAAGGGGTTCTGCTTATTATGAATGGGGGTATGGGACTTCATTCATGCATTGCACAAGTAGATTTTGAAAGGAAACATGGTATGTATTTCATGATAAACTATATTACTTTATTATATAAGTAAAGTTGAGTTTGTTATTGCATTTTCTTTAACAAAATAAGTTGCTTTTACTGTTTAGTAAAGTATTTATATATTGCATGTGATTGTTGCTTTATCATGAGTTTAGTATCCAAAGTTGAGCATCCAGAGTCGAGTATCATATCTTTGAGTTGAGTATCTAATCGCTAACTTTAGTATTTTATCCTTGAGTATTCTGAGTTGAGCAAGTTGAATAGTTTTGAGTATTCTTGAGTATTCCTTGAGTTTCAAGTTTGAGAAGAGGTAAGTATGTTTCCATTTTTATAAAAGTATCAAGCTTAGGTTATGCTTTAGAATTCCCCTTATATTCTCGTATATTCCACGTATTGAGCCATTTGTCCTGCATCTTCTCATGATGCAAACACATATATTCAGGATCATCAACTTGAGCTTCGTAAATTCATCTGAGAGTTTGAGTTAGCTATGGTGATCCTCGTTGCTTCTGGAGGATTTCATTTACTTTTCTGTTTAGTGAATAGGTCTTAGGTCTTGTCCCAACTTCCATCATTATAAGTTAGAGGATTCATAGATGATCAATATAGTTGAGAAGTCTGTATTAATCATTTATTTTATTAAATGTTTTAAAGACTTAAGTTGCCTATTTTATGGCAAATTGAATATATTATATTATTTAGAGTTTTCTATTGAGTCAAAGTTTTGTATTTCAGTTTCATGAATTTTATTCTTTTTTTATGATTTTGCATGCTTAAGTTAGTCTTCCGCTTGTAGTCATCCCGGATGAGGGTTCGCTTGGGGACCAGCAATGGTTCTTGAGTGTCGGACATGTTCACGATGTAGACTCGGGTCGTGATACTCAGCCCCGACACAACCATAACCTACTCGTAGATTTATCTTGGGCCAGATATCTTGATTTGGGCCTAGATTATATTCTGTTTTTTAGGGTAAACAATAGAAATTCATTAGTTTATCACCCAAAAAGGGCCAAAAATATATTTTATCTTTAAGACTTAGTGACATACTTTTATCGCGTAATATATTATAGGTGAACCTTCAATTCATCCACCTCATTCCAATACGGTGAGTGATGTCATCGTCAATCTACCTGTCTTCTTAAATAATAGACGAAAGATATTTAAAATCTTGAGTATGACTAGTGAATCAATCTTTCACTTTCATTTCCACCTCAAAAGTTATCACTGAACTTGCACTCCATATACAATCAATTCAGTGCAATTTAATTCGGAATATCTAATAGAAAAATCAAAAAAATAAAACAAGAATACCAAAATAACTAAGTAGGAGGAACAAAATATCAAAATAAAATATCAAAACAAGAACGATAGAACCTAAATGTAATCGAGGGTCGTCAAGATAATAAGGAATGATCAGACGATATCAAAATCATCGAAGTACATCAAGCGGGTGGATCAAAGGAACTAGGTCACCCCAAAAGTCATCGTCAAAAGGGTTTCATTTTACCGTTCATGTTGCTTAACAGATGCAAAACACACAAACACACAAAGCGATAGAATAAAAAATCCTAATAGAATGAAAGAAGTAAAGGAGGGCTAGATATAAAGAGAGTGTGGGAGGGATCGAAGAAAATGAGGGATAATATATAAAGAGAGGGTGCGAGAAATAGATGAAAAGGAGGGATATATATATAAAGAGAGGGTGAGAGGGATAGATATTCAGTGAAGTGAGTGTTCTTGAAGACTGATATTAGAGAGAACCATGCATATCAAGCATACTATATTATGTGTACCTCTTTTTGATTATCTAAAGTCTTCTGTAAGTAATAGGGTTAGACCTATGCATATCAATATCAATTTGAACTCATTTACAGCTTTCCTTAATGAGGTGTAAGCAAAGTTGTGCAGACTCTTCACTTTTGATGCCTTATTTGTGTTGGATTATCAAAAAATACACTACTTATGGAGAATCTTTCATGAAGTTGTTGACATTTTTTAGGAGTCCGACCAACATAGAGTGCAAGCATAAAGGGAAAGTTGTAACCTTTCTATTCTCTTGATTTCCATTTTTGTTTTTCTCCTGTGCTGAAAATGTGAACTCAATAAATGTTATTGTTCTCACAAGTGTTCGAGATTTTTAATAGTCTACTTGGTAGTTAGTTATAGATATGCATTAATTTGAATTTTGAATTATCAAGGTTTGGTATATAGTTTGTATCTTTTAGGACTCTTCTAGGTATAGAATTTATATTCTCGTAGGAGTTAACCACATCAGTTCCTGTATTTTGTATCTATAAAAGAGCACGTTGTCTTTCATTATCATAGTAATATCGATTTATCATGGTATCAGAGCGTTAGTAAACAATAACAAAATAATGACAAAAAAATAACGAAGCTGCCATTTCTCCATACACACTGCAAACAACTGATAGTCCTAGAGTGTCTCTGGTCATATGTTTGCTCACACAAGATAAATATTCGATGTGGAGGATGGCATGAGGAATGCCTTTTTGGCTAAATGTCACGACCCAAATCGGGGACGCGACTGGCACCCACATTTACCCTCCTATGTGAGCGAACCAACCAATCTAACCCTTAACATTTAAATATAATATCGACGAAAAGTAATGCGGAAGACTTAAACTCATTAATAAAAACAATTCAAAACTATTATTATTATCCCCAAAATCTGGAAGTCATCATCACAAGAACATCTATCCTCAAATTACTAAACTAAGAATATCTAAGAAAACAAAATAGTAGAAAGCTAGTCCATGCCGAAAGTCAAGGCATCAAGACTTGAAGAAGAAGATCCAGTCCAAGCTAGACGCATTAGCTCACCCTGAATTTCCGAAAGTAGTGAAGACTGGCTAGATCTACTGTTGAGTTGAAGTTGACGGCACGTTTGCTGCATTCCACAAATAACAAAGAAGAAAACATAAAAGTAGGGGGTCAGCACAACACAAGTACTGAGTAGATATCATCGGCCAACTCAAAATAGAAAACAGTATATATCAGTTAATATTATAAATCAACTATAAACTCAACATGTAGCATCAACAAGTACCATCAAGTTCATCCATGAGGACTCAAGCCTCAATACCATACTCATTTGGAATTAAGTTATTAGATTGAGTATATTTATCATCTTTCAAGATTCATTATCTTTCTTCCTCTTGTGTCGGTATGTGACACTTCGATCCCCTACCACTATGTGTCGGTACGTGACACTCCGATCCCCTATATGTGTCGGAACGTGACACTCCGATCCCCTATATGTGTCGGAACGTGACACTCCGATCCCCTATATGTGTCGGAATGTGACACTCCGATCCCCTATATGTGTCGGTACGTGACACTCCGATCCCCTAATTCTACGTGTCGGTTCGTGACACCCGTCCCACTAATACTATGTGTCGGAACGTGACACTCCGATCCACTAATACTATGTGTCAGAACGTGACACTCCGATCCCCTATATGTGTCGGAACGTGACACTCCGATCCACTAATCTCATTCTATCCATTCATCAAGCCTTCTCTATACTAAGGCATCATCAATCCCATTACTTTAATTCATCAAGACTTCTTTTATACCAAGGCATCATCATTAATAAGTAGATTAAAGTTTCTTCAAGATTTGGGATTCAATGGTTTTCATCATGCTTGTTTTATCAAAATCACATAATCATATTCATGCAAGCATACAATTAAGCATATAGACAGGTTTACAATACCACCAATACATATCATTCACTATTAAGAGTTCACTACGAATATCGTAAAATAACCATAACCTACCTCCACCGAAGGATTGGAATCAACAAGCAATTTCCCAAGCTTTGTCCTTCTTATCGTTTCTATCTCTCAATCGATCAAACTCCCTCTCTCTTTTCTTTTCTCTTTTTCTTATTCAAACCCTCTTTCTTTTACCCTAATTAACCTATAATTAAGTGTAAAAGATGGCAAGAATACCCCACTAATTAACCCAAAGTTACCTCTTTTATCCCTCAAGAATTTGAGTTATTAATATAAACCCACGAAATCTGTAATTAAGGAAAGAATAGTCCAAAACGTACCTTAAAACGTGTAAAGAAATCCAATTCTGCCTGGGATTTGCGCAAGCTGTGACGGCCCGTCGTGCCTGCGACGGTCCGTCACGAAGGTCGTCGACTCTATTCTTCCACCAAGGATACTGTGACGGTCCGTCCTGCACATTACGTCATGACGGTCAGAGACTCGATTTTCAGTACCCTATTTCAGGATTCCTAAGTATATTGAAACGATGCCTCACGACGGTTCGTCGTAGCTGTGACGGCACGTCCTGCAGGTCCGTCACAGATTACAGAGAGTCGATTTTAATATCCAAATTTAAGAATTCTAAGTTTCATGGAACGAAACCTCCTCGACGGGCCATCGTGACCACGACGGTCCATCGTGACATCCGTCGTCCCAGCCAGTTTTTCCAGAAATAAAATCTGCTGCTAAAAACGACTAAACAGGTCATTACAATAGGTACCAATTTACCCATCGTTCGTCCCCGAACGATCAAAAGAAGAAAAACAATGGCGAAAAGGAGTACCTGAATCTGTAAACAGATGTGGGTATTTTTCTTGCATATCTGCCTCCTTCTCCCAAGTAGCCTCTTCAACCGGTCGATTCTTCCATTGAACTTTGATGGATGCAATCTCTCTCGACCTCAACTTGCGAACTTCTCTATCTAATATAGCAACCGGCTCCTCCTCATAAGACAAATTCTCATCAAGCAAAACTGAATCCCAACGGATAATGTAGTTTCCGTCCCCATGGTATCTTTTCAACATGGACACATGAAATACCGGATGCACTCCGGACAGCCCTGGAGGTAAGGCTAATTCATAAGCCACCTCCCCTACTCGCTTTAGTACCTCAAATGGTCCAATATACCTTGGACTTAGCTTACCTCTTTTTCCAAATCGCATCACCCCTTTCATGGGTGAAACCTTCAACAAGACTTGTTCACCCTCCATGAACTCCAAGTCTCTAACCTTTCGGTATGCATACTCCTTTTGTCTACTTTGCGCCGCTAGAAGCTTTTCTTGAATGCCCTTCACCTTATCTAACGAATCCCTCAAGAGGTCAGTACCCCAAGGTCTAACCTCAAATGCATCAAACCACCCAATGGGAGATGTACACCTCCTCCCATACAATGCTTCAAATGGAGCCATATCAATACTGGAGTGATAGCTATTATTGTATGAAAACTCTGCCAAAGGTAAGAAGCTATCCCAATGGACACCAAACTCTATCACACATGCACGAAGCATATCCTCCAACACTTGAATCGTTCGCTCAGACTGACCATCAGTCTGAGGGTGAAATGCAGTACTAAGGTCTAACCTAGTACCCAATTCAGCATGCAATGTTTTCCAAAACTTAGAAGTAAACTGCGTACCTCTATCTGATATAATGGAGAGTGGAACTCCATGCAGTCGAACGATTTCTGAGATATAGATTTTTGCTAACTTTTCTGCATTATAAGTCACCTTGACCGGAATGAAATGAGCAGACTTAGTTAACCTATCAACAATCACCCAAATGGAGTCATACTTACCCATTGTCTTTGGAAGACCAACCACAAAGTCCATTGCGATTCTCTCCCACTTCTATTCAGGAATGGGCATTCTCTGAAGCGTTCCTCCGGGCCTCTGGTGTTCATACTTTACTTGTTGACAGTTCGGACATTTGGCAATAAAGTCAACAATATCGCGCTTCATTCTACTCCACCAAAAGTGTTGCTTTAGGTCGCGATACATCTTGGTTGCACCCGGATGTATAGAATACCTTGTACTATGAGCCTCTATCAGAATAGTGTTGATCAGATTATCGACGCGGGGTACACATACCCTTCCCTTAATCCTCAACACACCTTCCTCATCGATTGTTGCTTCTTTAGCCTCTCCTTGCAACACTTTATCTCGAATCCGGATCAATTTCTCATCATCAAACTGCTTCCCCTTAATCTTGTCAAGGAAGGAGGATCTTGCCTCCACACAAGCTAACAATCCTCTCTTCTCATTTACTTCTAACCTCATGAGGTCATTAGCCAAAATCTGCACTTCTCTAGCCATGGGCGTCTAGAGCTTGCAAGTGAGCTAGACTTCCCATGCTTCCCGTCTTTCTACTCAAGCATCTGCAAAACATTCGCCTTCCCCGATGATACAAGATAGTGATATCGTAGTCCTTCAGTAGTTCCATCCATCTCCTTTGTCTCAAGTTCAAATCTTTCTGAGTAAAGACATACTGTAGGCTACGATGATCCGTATAGACTTCACACTTAACCCCATATAAATAGTGCCTCCATTGCTTCAATGCAAATACTACGCGGCCAATTCCAAGTCATGAGTTGGATAGTTACGTTCATCATGCACTTTATTGTCTTGAAGCATAAGCAATCACGTTCTTCTCTTGCATTAGCACTGCACCCAAACCCGAATAGGATGCATCGCAATAAACAATGAAGTTCTTACCCTCTACCGGCAAGGTGAGGATAGGTGTGGTAGTCAACAAAGTCTTGAGTTTCTTAAAGCTTTCCTCACACTCATCCGACCATACAAATGGAACATTTTGCTTAGTCAAATTCGTCAGTTGGGAAGCGATAGAAGAGAATCCCCTGACAAATCGGCGGTAGTAGCTAGCTAACCCAACAAAGCTCCTTATTTCTGACACATTAGTGGGTCTTACCCAATTCTTCACTGTCTCAATCTTAGAAGGATCTACCATCACCCCATCCTCGAAACCACATGCCCCAAGAAGGACACTGCATCTAGCCAAACTCACACTTAGAGAACTTGGCATAAGCTTTCTCTCCCTCAACATTTCCAATACAATTCTCAAATGCTCCTCATGTTCCTCCTTACTTTTAGAATATACCAGTATATCATCTATAAATACGATCACAAAGAGATCCAAATACGGCTTAAATATCCCATTCATCAAGCTCATGAAAGCAGCAGGGGCATTCGTAAGACCAAAGGACATCACCACAAATTCATAATGCCCATACCTAGTTTTAAAAGCGGTCTTTGGCACATCCGTTGCCCGTATTTTCAATTGATGATAACCGGATCTCAAGTCGATCTTAGAGAAGACACAAGCACCTTGTAGTTGATCGAATAAGTCATCAATGCGAGGAAGAGGATACTTGTTCTTAATAGTTACCTTGTTTAGTTGTCTATAGTCTATGCACATCCGAAAACTCCATCCTTCTTCTTTACAAACAAAACCGGAGCACCCCAAGGAGATGCACTTGGTCTAATGAAGCCCTTGCTCAACAACTCTTGAAGTTGAGCCTTTAACTCTCTTAATTCCGCGGGAGCCATTCTATAAGGAGGTATAGAAATGGGGCGTGTGCCCGGTTCAAGATCGATACAGAAGTCAATATCCCTATCTGGTGGCATACCAGGAAGATCTGCAGGGAACACCTCCAAAAACTCACGGACTACCGAAACCGACTCAATCGAAGGTACTTGGGTAGTGTCATCCTTGAGATGTGCCAAGAAAGCTAAACACCCTTTACTAACCATTTTCTTAGCACAAAGAAAGGATATAATACGCACCGGATTGGAGGTGTAGTCACCCTCCCACACTAACGGGTCTGTCCCAGGCTTGGCTAATGTCACCATTTTAGCATTACAATCCAAGATCGCAAATTGCGGAGAAAGCCAAGTCATACCCAGAATTACATCAAAATCAACCATTTCTAAGATAACCAAATCTACATAAGTATTGCTCCCCACAAAATTTACCAAACAGGACCGATATACTTTTTCAACTACCACAGACTCACCCACCAGAGTAGAAACACGAATAGGCATATCATGTAATTCACAATGTAGATTTAGACCATTAGCAAATGATGAAGAAACATATGAAAACGTGGAGCCAGGGTCAAATAATACAGATGCCATGCAATCACAAACCAAAAGATTACCTATGATAACAGCATCAGACGCCTCCGCTTCAGATCTCCCAGGGAAAGCGTAACAATGGGCCCTATCACCAGTCTGTCCGTTGCCCATACCATGTTGTGTCGCAGTGGCTCCAATTTGCCCATCTCCTCTGCCGTTGTGGTGACCACTATTACCTCGACCACCACATCCTCCAGAAAAGCGGCCTCTACCATGACCACCTCTACCTCTAGCTATTGGGGGTCTGTAACTCTGTTTTGGACAATTCCTCCTAACATGTCCAATCTCCCCACATCCATAACACTCTCTGGAGTCAGGCATAGGTCTCTCGGAGTAGTGTTGACCGTTCTGAGGCGGACCCCCAACTACAGTCTGTAGTGAAGACTGAATTGGTCGACTTGAGTAACCTCCGGAGCTCTGTCCTCTAGAGTAAGAACCATTAAACTCACCTCCCCTTCAAAACCTTTTTGATGTCGATGTCGTGGTGAAGTCATCTGGTTTCACTCCTTCCACTTCTATCACAAAGTCTACCACCTCTTGGAAGGATGTTGCCGTAGCCGCTACCTGTAAGGCTGAAATCCGCAATTCTGACCTCAACCCCTTCACAAAACGGCGAATCCGCTCTTGTGGACTGAAACAAAGTTGGGTGGCATACCTTGATAAAGCACGAAACTTAGCCTCATATGCGTTAACCGTCATCCTACCTTGCTCGAGACTCAAGAACTCATCCCTTTTTCTATCTCTCAAAGTCCTTGGGATATACTTCTCCATAAACAGGGTAGAGAAGGATGCCCAAGTCATGGGTGTGGCCTCTGTCGGTTGACACTCGACATGTGATCGCCACCACATTTTGGCGTTCCCTTGAAACTAATAGCTTACGAACTCAACGCCAAACCGTTCTAATATCCCCATCTTGTGTAGTAGCTCATGACAATCAACCAGAAAATCATAAGCATCTTCAGATTCTGCACCCTTGAAGACTGGAGGTTTCAATTTAAAGAACTTACTGAAAAGTTTGTGCTGATCGATTGTCATTATCGGTCCAGTAGTCAGACGTGGAAATGTGCCTATCTCCAATGAGGCATCCATGCGGGGAGCCATAGTAGCCGCATGTCGTACCTCTGAAACCGGAGGTGTTGGTGCAGAAACTACTGGAGGTGCCTGACCGTGATCAGATAACCTGCTAAGATAAGCAAGAACCTGATTGATCATCTCTGGGGTAGGTTGGGGTGGCAATTCCTCATTCTGCTCTTGTTCAGTTTCCCCTTCCTCACCCTCTCTTACTACCTCCTCAGTCGGTGGAGGAGTCACCGCCCTAGCATCAGATGGACTAGGTGCTCGTCCTCTTCTTCTAGAGGACGTCCTCCCACGGCCTCTACCACGGCCTCTTGCCACTGTTCTTCCTCGAGCCACAGCCCCAGTGGCTGGCTCAGATGTTTCTTGTCTTGCCGTTGTTGCTGCTGGTGCGGTCGTTGCTCTAGTTCTAACCATCTGCGAAATAGAGTGAAGATGGTCAGATACCAATTTGTATCACCTAGATACCAATTGGACTCAAGTAGTAGCACGAAAGAAAGAATGAAAGAATGGAATTTTCTTAAAGTCCTATAGCCTCTCAAAGAAAAGTAACTACCGTTCCTTAAGACTCTACTAGACTCGTTCTTGTGTGATGAGACCAATGAACCTAATGCTCTGATACCAAGTTTGTCACGACCCAAATCGGGGACGCGACTGGCACCCACATTTACCCTCCTATGTGAGCGAACCAACCAATCTAACCCTTAACATTTCAATATAATATCGACGAAAAGTAATGCGGAAGACTTAAACTCATTAATAAAAACAATTCAAAACTATTATTATTATCCCCAAAATCTGGAAGTCATCATGACAAGAACATCTATCCTCAAATTACTAAACTAAGAATATCTAAGAAAACAAAATAGTAGAAAGCTAGTCCATGCCGAAAGTCAAGGCATCAAGACTTGAAGAAGAAGATCCAGTCCAAGCTAGACGCATTAGCTCACCCTGAATTTCCGAAAGTAGTGAAGACTGGCTAGATCTACTGTTGAGTTGAAGTTGACGGCACGTTTGCTGCATTCCACAAATAACAAAGAAGAAAACATAAAAGTAGGGGGTCAGTACAACCACAAGTACTGAGTAGATATCATCGGCCAACTCAAAATAGAAAACAGTATATATCAGTTAATATTATAAATCAACTATAAACTCAACATGTAGCATCAACAAGTACCATCAAGTTCATCCATGAGGACTCAAGCCTAAATACCATACTCATTTGGGAATTAAGTTTATTAGATTGAGTATATTTATCATCTTTCAAGATTCATTAACTTTCTTCCTCTTGTGTCGGTACGTGACACTCTGATCCCCTACCACTATGTGTCGGTACGTGACACTCCATCCCCTATATGTGTCGGAATGTGACACTCCGATCCCCTATATGTGTCGGAACGTGACACTCCAATCCCCTATATGTGTCGGTACGTGACACTCGATCCCCTACCACTATGTGTCGGTACGTGACACTCCGATCCCCTATATGTGTCGGAACGTGACACTCCGATCCCCTATATGTGTCGGAACGTGACACTCCAATCCCCTATATGTGTCGGAACGTGACACTCCGATCCCCTATATGTGTCGGTACGTGACACTCCGATCCCCTAATTCTACGTGTCGGTTCGTGACACTCGTCCCACTAATACTATGTGTCGGAACGTGACACTCCGATCCACTAATACTATGTGTCGGAACGTGACACTCCGATCCACTAATACTATGTGTCGGAACGTGACACTCCGATCCACTAATCTCATTCTATCCGTTCATCAAGCCTTCTCTATACTAAGGCATTATCAATCCCATTACTTTAATTCATCAAGCCTTTTTTTATACCAAGGCATCATCATTAATAAGTAGATTAAAGTTTCTTTCAAGATTTGGGATTCAATGGTTTTCATCATGCTTGTTTTATCAAAATCACATAATCATATTCATGCAAGCATACAATTAAGCATATAGACAGGTTTACAATACCACCAATACATATCATTCACTATTAAGAGTTCACTACGAATATCGTAAAATAACCATAACCTACCTCCACCGAAGGATTGTAATCAACAAGCAATTTCCCAAGCTTTGTCCTTCTTCTCGTTTCTATCTCTCAATCGATCAAACTCCCTCTCTCTTTTCTTTTCTCTTTTTCTTATTCAAACCCTCTTTCTTTTACCCTAATTAACCTATAATTAAGTGTAAAAGATGGCAAGAATACCCCACAATTAACCCAAAGTTACCTCTTTTATCCCTCAAGAATTTGAGTTATTAATATAAACCCACGAAATCTGTAATTAAGGAAAGAATAGTCCAAAACGTCCCTTAAAACGTGTAAAGAAATCCGATTCTGCCTGGGATTTGCGCAACCTGTGACGGCCCGTCGTGCCTGCTGATACGCTCAAACTTACTTCTCAAATGAGAAGTAAAGCAGTCGTGTCAAGTAAATAACCCAACTAGTGAAGTTGGGATCGTTCCCACGAGGAAAATAGTCTAGACTTAACTTTAACCTAGTATTACTATCGTTTGGTCAATAACTTTCTTGGAAAGTAAAAATATAAAAAGGGGGGTTTGTATTACCTAATGAGTAAAAATAACTAATGTAATTGAAAGAGACAGTTGACAGCTTTTAATATTGGGTTTTAATCAATGAATTAAAGTAACTAGGGTTTACGTGTTCCCCACAGGTTCGTAACTTGATAATTCTAACTATAACAATTCTTTCCTAGTATCTTGCATGCAAAGTGATAAGTTATGTATTTCTAAATCCTTGGTCCGGCATCTAGAAAATCTCACTCCGCACCTTGGTCCGGCTACGTGTGTTGCTTTCCTAACCCTTATCTTTACCTCATATTAAGCATCGTATTCGATATTTGACTAAGTTATTACCTCGTACCAATCAATACTAGCCTATTAGATAGTATACACTAAATCAATGTTAATAATTTTTTCCTATTATCTACCTCCTTGGTCCGGCAAGTAGCATTAAGGCGAGTTCTAACGTTGATCATCCGTTAAAAAGACTTCTAAGTGAAAGAATTATTAATACATGCAAGACACTATCTCGAATTGTTATTTTAGTTAGGGTTTATCTCATTATTTGCCTATGGTTCCCACAACCCTAGTTATGGGTTTTAGTTACTCATAGCCATAAACACAATATTCAAATATGTTAAATTAGAATTCATGTACTTACTTCAATGAGAAAGAATAAAATCCGAAAATATGCTTGATTAATCACCAAAATCAGTTGTATCAATCTCCAATAATCAAACACTCAAAAACACCAAGTCTAATAATCACAAAGTCTAACTATATGGAATTTGATAATCAAAGAGTCTGACCTCAAAACGAGGTTTTTCGAACTATTTATAAAAAATAAAAACCTAATTAAACAAGGATTCTAATTTCTGGAAATCTGCCAAAACGCGGCTGGGTCGACGGACCACGCGACGGACCGTCGTAGTCATGACGGACCGTCGTGGGCTCCGTCGTCCCATACTTGTCCAATTTCTTCAGCTGCTTTCTTCATTCCCCTCGACGGCAAGTGTGACGGACCGTCATAGGCACGGCGGTCCGTCGAGGGTCTTCGTTTCAAAATACTTCAACTCCTGGAATCTGGGTACTGGGATCACTTCTTTGAACTTCACGACGGACCTGCAGGACGGACCGTCATGGTCATGACGGACCGTCACAAGCTTCGTAATCCCACACTTGGTCAGACTTCCCCATCTTCCTTCAGCAGCTTCTCTATTCTTCCACCTACGGACCGTCGTAAGCACGACGGACCGTCATAAGCTCCGTAGGTGGTCTCTTCTGCACTTTTCGCTCAAAATCTCCGCATTCAGCTTTGGACAGATTTCCTGCAAAACAAAGAGAAACTTATATCAAAATTAGCACAAAAAGGCTTTTGGACACACTAAACTTAAGGAAAAAGCATTAATTATACCGTGAAACCACGGTATATCAACACCCTCAACTTAAATTCGTTGTTTGTCCTCAAGCGACGCACTATGACTCACTACGCAATCTTTGTACAGTAGTATTCACGTTTTATCCTTTGCAATCATTTGTCTATCAATCCCGATTAATCCCATCAAATCTATGCATGCTATCACTATTAGGCTTGAATTTTGTGGGATTCGAACATGACACAGACTCACCATGCACCAACACCTATCCTCTTCAATTTCTCACCGAAGTGCTAACAATTCCGGTATTGCAACTAGTGTCCTCACTTTAGAACAAAATCCTCATTTTTCACACAATGATTTCAGTTTGAGTATGAGGATTACATTTCAACACTCGCTCTCAGAACAAAGTCACACTCATTCATACCTATTGCCATAAGCTTGCCCTTATTTTCACTGCCTTAAGTTCGCTATACAACCCTTAGGATCACGATAGGACTTTTTTAGCTTGTAACGTAGGCTCAGAGTCAGGTAGGGTATATTTAGGTATACTTTAGTGACTTTTTGCCCTCCTTGACATATCGGCTAAACCTTCCACCCTATATCACTTTATCTCACCCAGTTTCTCCTAT
This sequence comes from Solanum peruvianum, assembly GCA_027705065.1. Classification (NCBI taxonomy): domain Eukaryota; kingdom Viridiplantae; phylum Streptophyta; class Magnoliopsida; order Solanales; family Solanaceae; genus Solanum; species Solanum peruvianum. The sequence goes on along the minus strand of JAKWJD010001759.1, from coordinate 41,816,666 downwards.
TCTTTCACCTTGCTGTTTCCCTTCTTTCTTCATTTGCGTAAGTGACTCTTTTCTTTTCTTGTTTGTAATTCTTGAATATATTTTTTTTTCAATGAGTTCTTGAGTCACTTTACTTTTGTTCTTTCTCTCTCTTTGTTCTTTAAACCCCACTTTCCAGAGCATTCCTCAAAACAGCCACCCTCAACTCATGGCTTTGCCATGAGTCAAGGTACACAATACCCAAAATCGGGTCAGGGCCATAACGAAGGTTGTTTATACATTAGCCACCCTCAACTTATGCTTTTGGCATAAGCTGAGGTGCACATGTCCAAGGAGGTACCAGGGCCAACATATTGTTCCCAGAAAAGATCAGTTGGGGTGAAAAAGAAAGGTCTAATTTTAAGCTCAAATTATTTGGATCAAAGAAGGACAACTTTCATTTGGTTTCTTTATTTAGGCTAGAAATGGGCTTTATTGAATAAGGGCCTATGATCATTTCCTAATTGTTTGTTACAGCTTACTTTTAGCAGGACTAACCAGGCAAGTTCTAGCTCAGTATCAATAGTGGACTATTCAACTTTCCTCACACTCACTTGACATCTCATCACTATACCAGATTATCAGACACCTAGTTTGACTTGAAGATTTAGGGTATTACAATGGTGTAACTCTATTTCATGTTTAGAGCCACACAATTATCAGTTACTACGCCTAGTCATGCAACATTTTCCAGCTTTTATCGGGATATCATTTTAGCCATCATGATTCAGAGTTAAACTTAAGTACAAAAGATATAACGTGCCGGTTCAACAGAAAAATAATCAGTCTTTTGGGGAAAAAGAACACAGGCAAGAAAACCCCAAAAGAGGATAGTGAGTTGGGCTACTCAGACTTCACCCTAACACTCACTTTCCATTTACCCCACCCCCAACAAAAAGCATGCAATTGTCCCCAATGCATAAAAAAAAATCTAAAGATTAGAGGGGTAGGTGAAGCAAACATGTGGCGCATAGCGCCGTCGATCAGCAAGCTGGTGGGTCCGGTTTCCCGGAACCCACAGCCTCTGCAATGTGGACACCCTCAGTGGTGTCCTCAGCAATGTGGACACCCTCAGTGGTGTCCTCAGCAACAACTGCACCCTCAGTGCCTCCTGCGGTCTCTACAGTATGGGAGCTAGACGCCCCAGCCGCTATCTGCGATGCTCGGATCCTGTGTGCCTCCGCCTCAGCAATTGAGGCTCTCCTCGCGGCCTCCATCTCGCGGCGCTCCTTCTTCCTCGCTCGCGCCTCATCCTCTGATCGACCCCTACGCCTCTTGGCACTCTCTCGAGGGGAGGGTGGGGGGCTGGCTGGAGTAGAAAACAGGGCCGCCAATACAGTATCCTCAGCAGGCTCGACAGACTCCGGTACTCTTGTCGCTAGGATTGTGTCGATGTCTGCCCGAAGACTGGAGACTGCAGCCTGAAGAGTCGACACGTCTACCGGAGGGGCTGGTCGAGCTAATACTCGCAATTCAAAGGCATCGAGGCGCTGGTGAACCTCAGCAACCTTCCGCTGCATCTGCCTCTCCATGCGCGCTTCAGACTGCAATAGACTTCTGCATCCACGGCTGGATATGATGCAGAAGAGTGGCCATCTGTGCCTCCAGTTTTTGGACTCGAGCAAGCGGGGCTGGTGTAGGTAGAGGGGCTGTGCTACTACCCGGGATAGACTCGACCGGGGTAGTGTCCGTGGATGCCTGTGTCGCTGTGCGGGCCTGGGCCACCGTATCCGCAAGATCATCGGATAGTGGTGGCAGCTCTGGACGGGGCCCTCGACGTGGGGCCAACTCATTGGCCTCGTCTCTGATGAGGCCGACGTCAACGGTACCCGGCGGAGTCTCAACTGATCTATGTGCCATACGGCACACCGGCAGACCTGCAAAGGGCAAAGATCATGCACGGAAAGGGGTAGGTGGTGGTGACCTTGAATGCCCTCTCGTGCATGACTGCCTGGAGAAGCCATGCATAGTCCACCTCGAAGCCGGCGACCATCGCCGCCATCAGCACTGCTCGATCCCAGGTGACTATGTTATCAGCAGCTGTGGGGGAAAGGCAGTGACGCACGAGCAGCCACAAGAACTTGGCGACGAACGTGAGGTTGGCCTTCTTGATGGCCCCCTTCGGCTCAGTGACCCAGTCAGCACCCTCTCCGTCGACTGATAGGTGCAGGGCCATCCACCTCTTGGTGGTCTCTCTCAGTGTCCGCTCGCGCATGAAGTGTCCATCCTTGACTATCTGCCAGCGATAGTCAAACTCGGCAGTGGTGGGTGTCCGAGAAGCAGCGTCACTCTCGCCGTATAGGAACCGGCGGATGGCGGGCAGGGAAATGTCGACCTGCACGCCCCGGACTAGAACCTGCTCCAATGGGGCCTGTTTCGCGGGAGCAGCCCGCCTGTCGATCTGTGATCGGAGAGTCGCTACGTAGGACGCGTAGAACTCTCGGACCATCTCCTCACTGTAGCGTCCAAGTGGACGGGCTGTCCACTCTAGGCGATGCCTGGTGAAGATGTTGTAGATTTCCGGCATCGAGGGGAGACTCCCTGTAAGTACCCGCCGCTCCAGGGTGAGTGTCCGAGTCATTACCCCTTTATCAGTAAGGAATTTTGCGTCGGAGTACACTTGAAACTGGCCTTCAACGCACCACCTGTTTGGCTGGTCAGATGCTGGGGTGGGGACCTGGGCTGGTGCGCCGGATGTGGAGTCTGAACTGTCAGCCTCATCAGACGAGGCCGACGCTGCAGCAGTGGCGGGTGCGGGAACCTCAGCAGATCCTGAAGCTTCCTCGGACCAGGATACTCCTAAGGATCCAGACGCTCCTTCCTCGTTGGTGGTCGACCCAGAGGGTGTGCCGGTCAGTGTGCGCTCCTCATCAGACTGGGAGGCAGTGACTACGCCGGACGCTACCGTCTTCTTGGGTGTGGCTCGGGGGGCACGTGCAGCACTGGAAGGTGCGGAGGTGCCTGGGGGCATGTATTCAGGGTCCCGCTCATCATCAGACCTGATGATCAAGCGTGCAGACGGGGCCACAGACTTGGATCGCCCGCGTGCGTAAGCTCGGTCTTGCTTGGGTGCCATAGTAGGTAGTACCTGCAAAGGTTCACTATTAGTACGAGTAATGTCAAACAAGACAAGCAAGCTCATTCAACATAAAACATTTCAAATAGTGTGAGAGTGATAGTGAAACTGTATCACACGACGGGACAGATGACGGCTCGTCGTGGATACGACGGACCGTCATGAGGTCCGTCGTGTTGTACTTGGTCGATGTACATATAAAGAACCCTGAAAGAGGGGTCTCTAACCATCATGACGGTCACGCAGGACGGACCGTCGAGGGGACGACGGCCCGTCGTAAGTGTCCGTCGTAGGACACTTGGAAAAGTTTTAGAGACCCTTAAAACAGGGTCTCTGACAACCATGACGGTCATGCAGGAAGGACCGTCGTGGGTGTGACGGTCCATCGTAAGTGTCCGTCGTTGGACACTTGGAAAAATTTTAGAGACCCTTAGAAACAGGGTCTCTTACAACCATGACGGTCATGCAGGACGGACCGTCGTGGGTGTGACGGTCCGTCGTAAGTCTCCGTAGTTGGACACTTGGAAAAATATTGGAGACCCTTTTCAGAGGGGTCTCTGACAACCATGACGGTCGTGCAGGACGGACCGTCGTGGGTGTGACGGTCCGTCATAAGTGTCCGTCGTTGGACACTTGGAAAAATTTTGGAGACCCTTTGTAGAGGGGTCTCTGACCGCCATGACGGTCGTGCAGGACGGACCGTCGTGGGTGTGACGGTCCGTCACAGGCGTCGTTGGGGAGGGTGCTAGGGCTTATGCGACGGACCCTACGACGGTCCGTCGTGTATACGACGGACCGTCATCGGGGTCTCGTTCTGACTATCAGAGACAGAACTGTAGGTACCCTAAGCAACCCCAATGAACCCACATAGTCTTGTAGTGTTGTGGACCTATATGTGTCTATCCCAACTACCTAGGAAACTATTAATGTGAAATCACCTATGTCTAGGGTTATTAACATGGCAAATTCAAACAGTTAGAGCCTAGGTCTAGGCATAAGCATATCAAGGGAACAAGATACGAATAAGAACGAATCTAATACTAACTAATAAATTAAAATACAAGAGAAATGAGTACAAATTTAGAGACACATACCTTGGAAATGGAGAAACACAAAGGGGGGAAGGTTTCAGTTAGCAAGGTAGACACCTTACAGCAGCAGCACCGACTAGTGGATGATAAGTATAAGGTTTAGGAGGATTGTGGGGCAATGATCAGTGGGGGAAGTTGAAAAGAGAGGGGAGATGAGAGGAATGAGGAAATAATGGGGGAAATATGGAGGGGCGGGAGTATAAACGGTCAGATTTTGAAAAGGGTCAGTCCGGGTCGGGTCGGGTTAATTTCATTAAACGCGCGACGGGTCCCCGACGACGGTCCGTCGCGCGTGCGACGCCCCGTCGTAGTTTCCGTCGTGTGTGCCCTAATTTCAAAAAAAGACAGAAATACGTACCTGGTGTGACGGTGCATACGATGGTCCGTTTCGGTCGAGACGGTCCGTCGTTGTATCCGTCAGTGGCTGCTGCAGAGTAGTTTTCTGCAGAATTTCCTGGTGATGTGCCTGCAACTTTAAAACCCATTAATAGAAAAATGCTACTATTAAAAAGACGATAAGTATTGGGTTGCCTCCCAACAAGCGCCTGATTTAATGTCGCGGCACGACTGGGACCACTTGATTACTCAGACTTCATCAAGATGATATGCCTCTATCACTTTATTCCCCGATGCTTTATGCCCAAAATAGAGTTTTATTCTATCTCTACTCTTCTTAAACCTCACTCCCTCCTGGCTTTTAACTCAACTGCCCCATGAGGGAATACTTGGGTAACCAGGTAGGGGCCAGTCCATTTGGACTTGAGCTTGCCCGGAAGACAAGGCACCCCAGAACTGTCTACAAGTACCAAATCCCCAACCATAAACTCTTGTTTTGCAATTTTTTGTTCAGTTCCCATCTTCATCTTCCCTTTGTGGGATATGGCAGATACCAATTGGAGCTCACCACTCTGCCTCATGGTCCTACAAATGTTGAAGGTGGCTTCTTCATTATTCAACCGAAATTTCATCTGTCCCTTCTCCATATCAACTAAGGCTCTACCTGTAGCAAGGAATGGCCTCCCAAGAATAATGGGCACCTCAAAATCGACTTCGCAATCAAGAATAACAAAATCTGCTGGAAAGATGAATGACTCCACTTTTACTAGCACATCATGGAGTATCCCTATGGGATTTTTCACAGTCCGATCGGCCATCAGTAGCCGCATCGCAGTGGGTTTTGGATCCCCCAAACCAACTTCTTGTAAATTGAGAGGGGCATGAGATTTATGCTTGCCCCCAGATCACATAATGCTTTCGCAAAATGTAACGACCCAACTGTACAAGGTATAGTGAATGCACCCGGATCTTCTTTCTTTTGCACTAGGGATCTTGTAGCAATAGCACTACAATGCTGTAATCTATCATCATCCTCAAAAGTAACCGATCTTTTCTTGGTGACCAGATCTTTCATAAACTTGGACATTGATAGAAAGCTGCTTCAACATTGTTATGAAGCGCCGGTATTTGCCATCCTCGGTTTTTTCACTAATCTCTGAGGGAAAGGTGTGGTGGTGGCCTAGGCATGGGGATTACCTTCACAGGTATTTCTGCATCTTTTCCATTACTTTCCTCTGCTTCACCATTACCCTTTTTCACAATATCATTATCCTTTCTCACATTTTCCTCAGTAGATGGCATAGGTGGGTCAATGGTTTGCTTACCACCCCGAGTAGTGATTGCCATACAGTGCGCGTCATTCTTTGGATTTTGGACAGTGTTGCTAGGAAGAGTGCCCGGTTGTCGTGTGTTTACTGTCGCAGATAATTGGGCCATTTGCAATTCAATCTGCTTAATCGAAATTGCATGTGTATCAACTTTTTGCCCAATACTAGCTAAGTCACTCCTCAACTCTTTGATGTTCTCATCACTAGCATCGAATCTCCTCATCATTTTGTGCAACATGTCCTCAACTCGCGCCATACTATCTCCACCATCCCTAGGAGTAACTTCACGATTTTGGGGAGGGATATAGGGACCATTCCTATCATTTCTATTACCCTAGTTACCCCAATTGAAGTTGTTGTCGCGGTTACCGTCTCGGACATAATGACCCTCACGGTTGTAATTACCATAGTTCCGACCTTGGTTCCCTTGACCTTGGCGCCAATTATCCTGATTTGCGCCTTGGGCGCCTAGTCGGAAACCCCCCATCTGTTCATTTACTGCATAGGAATCCTCCGCATAATAACACTCATCGATTGGTGGTGATGGTTTGGCCAAGTAGTTGACTGCATTAATCTTTTCTGCACCCCCAACGACATGTTTTAGTACCAACCCAAGCTCAGTTCTCATCTGAGCCATTTCTTCACGAATATCATATGTGGCTGGGTTGTGAGTGGACTGCACTGCGAAGGTGTTTCTCCCTGTATCGGACTTCCTAGTACTCCAAGCTTTGTTTTTACGGGAGATTTTCTCTAATTTCTCAGCAATCTCAGCATAAGGGCATTCTCCATAAGATCCACCTGCTATAGTGTCCAACACTGCTTTATTGTTATCATCTTGTCCCCGATAGAAGTATTCTTTCAGTGACTCATCATCAATGCGGTGATTTGGAACACTTCTCAAGAATGAGGTGAATCGATCCCAAGAACTACTAACTGACTCTCCTGTTAGTGCCACAAAGTTGTTCACCCTGTCTTTGTGGTTTAATTTCTTGGAGACCGGATAGTAGCGTGCTAAGAAGACATCCCGTAGTTGATTCCAAGTGAAGATGGAGTTGTATGGGAGCTCAGTGAACCACATAGCAGCCTCTCCCGTCAGTGAGAGAGGAAAAACTCTGAGCCCTATCACATCTAGATCCAAATCAGGCCTCCCCACACAACTTTTACACACTGCCCTTACCTAAGCTATATGGGCATGTGGATCCTCAGAAGGTAGCCCTGAAAACAAACCTCTGGCAGTGAGCATTTGCATCAGACTACTAGTTACCACAAAAGTGTGGCCTGTGGGTAGAGGAGGCAAAACCAGTGGCCCATCCGAATCTGCTATGTTATCATTGCCTCTGTAGTATGCTTGGGGCCGTGGAGCGGGATTCTTGTCCCTCTATTGATGTTCACCCGGAGCATCGGGTAACATCTGACCATGAACATCCGGGATTTGGGATGTTCTGGTTTGGGTCCTCATCATTGATTCCCAAGTTACGATTCATGTTTCGCAGTGTACGCTCTAGCTCGTGATCGTAGGGAAACAACGGTTTCTCTTCCTCTCCGTGTATTTAGCATACAAGGAGGATAGTTCTGAAAAGAAATCAAAAACAATAAAACAAAGTAAAATCAAGAAAATATCAACTAAACTATAGTAAGAAGTTCAAGTTAATCTAAAAGCTAAATTCCCCGGCAGCGGCGCCAAAATTTGATACGCTCAAACTTACTTCTCAAATGAGAAGTAAAGCGGTCGTGTCAAGTAAATAACCCAACTAGTGAGGTTGGGATCGTTCCCACGAGGAAAATAGTCTAGACTTAACTTTAACCTAGTATTACTATCGTTTGGTCAATAACTTTCTTGGAAAGTAAAAATATAAAAAGGGGGGTTTGTATTACCTAATGAGTAAAAATGACTAATGTAATTGAAAGAGACAGTTGACAGCTTTTAATATTGGGTTTTAATCAATGAATTAAAGTAACTAGGGTTTACGTGTTCCCCACAGGTTCGTAACTTGATAATTCTAACTATAACAATTTTTTCCTAGTATCTTGCATGCAAAGTGATAAGTTATGTATTTCTAAATCCTTGGTCCGGCATCTAGAAAATCTCACTCCGCACCTTGGTCCGGCTACGTGTGTTGCTTTCCTAACCCTTATCTTTACCTCATATTAAGCATCGTATTCGATATTTGACTAAGTTATTACCTCGTACCAATCAATACTAGCCTATTAGATAGTATACACTAAATCTATGTTAATAATTCTTTTCCTATTATCTACCTCCTTGGTCCGGCAAGTAGCATTAAAGCGAGTTCTAACGTTGATCATCCATTAAAAAGACTTCTAAGCGAAAGAATTATTAATACATGAAAGACACTATTCTCGAATTGTTATTTTAGTTAGGGTTTATCTCATTATTTGCCTATGGTTCCCACAACCCTAGTTATGGGTTTTAGTTACTCATAGCCATAAACACAATATTCAAATATGTTAAATTAGAATTCATGTACTTACTTCAATGAGAAAGAACAAAATCCGAAAATATGCTTGATTAATCACCAAAAATCACTTGTATCAATCTCCAATAATCAAACACTCAAAAACACCAAGTCTAATAATCACAAAGTCTAACTATATGGAATTTGATAATCAAAGAGTCTGACCTCAAAAACGAGGTTTTTCGAACTATTTATAAAAAATAAAAACCTAATTAAACAAGGATTCTTATTTCTGGAAATCTGCCAAAACGCGGCTGGGTCGACGGACCACGCGACGGACCGTCGTAGTCATGACGGACCGTCGTGGGCTCCGTCGTCCCATACTTGTCCAATTTCTTCAGCTGCTTTCTTCATTCCCCTCGACGGCAAGTGTGACGGACCGTCATAGGCACGACGGTCCGTCGAGGGTCTTCGTTTCAAAATACTTCAACTCCTGGAATCTGGGTACTGGATCACTTCTCTGAACTTCACGACGGACCTGCAGGACGGACCGTCATGGTCATGACGGACCGTCACAAGCTTCGTAATCCCACACTTGGTCAGACTTCCCCATCTTCCTTCAGCAGCTTCTCTATGCTGCCACCTACGGACTGTCATAAGCTCCGTAGGTGGTCTCTTCTGCACTTTTCGCTCAAAATCTCCGCATTCAGCTTTGGACAGATTTCCTGCAAAACAAAGAGAAACTTATATCAAAATTAGCACAAAAAGGCTTTTGGACACACTAAACTTAAGGAAAAAGCATTAATTATACCGTGAAACCACGGTATATCACCTGCGACGGTCCGTCACGAAGGTCGTCGACTCTATTCTTCCACCAAGGATACTGTGACGGTCCGTCACCCATGTGACGGTCCGTCCTGCACATTACGTCATGACAGTCAGAGACTCGATTTTCAGTACCCAATTTCAGGATTCCTAAGTAAATTGAAACGGTGCCTCACGACGGTTCGTCGTAGCTATGACGGCATGTCCTGCAGGTCCGTCACAGATTACAGAGAGTCGATTTTAATATCCAAATTTAAGAATTCTAAGTGTCATGGAACGAAACCTCCTCGACGGGCCGTCGTGACCACGACGGTCCGTCGTGACATCCGTCGTCCCAGCCAGTTTTTCCAGAAATAAAATCTGCTGCTCAAAACGACTAAACAGGTCGTTACACTAAATCAAAGTTAGGCTTTGTTGATGGCAGTCTTCAGCGACCCATAGCAAACTCTGCATACCAAGCTGCTTGGATTAAGGGAAATTCGATGGTAATATCTTGGATTTTCAACTCTCTTCATCCCTCCTTCAAAGTAGTGTAGCTTTTTTTTGATACGGCATGTGAACTTTGGAAAGATTTGGAGGAGCGATTTTCACAAGCGAATGCTACTCAAGTTCACTAGTTGAAGATGGAGATAGTAAATACACAAAAACATGATAAAATAATGAGTGTTTACTACACAAGATTGAAGCGATTATGGGATGAGTATGGATCATATTCACAATTATCGAACTTCACTTCTGGTGCTATTTAGGAATACATAGCAAAAAGGGAAAAAGAGAAGGTTCATTAATTTCTTATGGGATTGAATGACAAGTTTAATGTTGTTCGATCTGAAATTTTCAATATTGAACCATTACCAACTCTTGGTCATGTGTATGGATTAGTTTCACAGGAAGAACGACAACAACAACTCACTACAAGCAAAGGAAATAATTTACTGGAGGGACAAAATTTGATTCAAAGAGGAACACCAAGAATTTCAATTCTCACCAATTGCCAGGTAATCGTGACTTCTCAAAACTATTTTGTGATAACTGCAAACTGTGGATGCACACCAAAGAAAAATGTTTTGAACTACATGGATATCCAGATTGGTGGGAAAACAATAGAAAAGGAAAGGGTAAGTCAGCTAATTCCGGTCGAACATTAGAAGTTGAACGTGTAGAATCCTCCCCAATTAGTGGTTTATCAAAAGAACAATATAAACAACTCATGTCACTTTTAAGCTCAATAACTCCAAGGGCATTGATTCAATGGCTAACTTGTAAAGTTGTTACTTTTCTTGCCGCTAATTATGAATGGATATTAGATTCAGAAGCGTCTGATCGTATGACTTGTCAGAAAATTTTTTTGTCTCATGAAAGAAAGCTTTTCTTTTATTCTAACATAACTATTCATGATGGTTCTTCTGTTATTGCTAATACTTGTGCAGATGTGGCTCTTAATTCTTCAATAACCTTAAATCATGTTTTACACGTACCCATGTTTGCTTGCAACCTTATCTCTATCAGTAAGCTGACACAATCATTAAATTGTGTTGCTCATTTTTTCCCTACCTTTTGTGTTCTGCAAGACTTAGCCATGAGGAAAATGATTGGCATGGATAAACTGAAGAATAGCCTTTATTATTTTCAAAGACAAGCATTATTCTAGCTCTTTTGTCAAATAAAGACCAGACTATTTTTTGGCATCAACGTCTAGGTCATGTGTCTTTTAGTTATTTGTCTTTCATTTCAAAACATCAGTATTTTAATTTTATTAAGATAAATGACTACTGTGATGCTTGCCACCGATATAATCATATTCAAAACTCATTTCTTGTTAGTTCTATTAAATCTAAAGAAGTTTTTGATTTAATTCATTGTGATTTATGGAGTCCCTATTATTCACCTTCATTGTCAAAGTCCCACTATTTCTTGACTATTGTGGATGATTTTACCAGAACTACTTGGGTGTATTTGATTGATCTAAAACTTAAGTTTCTCATTTATTAATTTTTTTTCTTTCCATGGTAAAAATACAATTCAATCATCTTGTTAAAATCATTCGTGACAACGACACAAAGTTTACTAATAGTTCATTTCAACAATGTTGTCGGGAAGAAGGAAACATGAATCAGTTTCTTGTATCTCTACACCCCAATAAAATGGTGTAGTAGAACGTAAACACCGACATTACTTTATGTTGCTAGATCCTTAAGGTTCCACGCTGGCTTATCAATTGTTCTAACAGCAGCTTATATAATAAATTAAATAGAAACACCTTTTTTATCCTGAAAAAGCCCATATGAGTTGTTATTTTCCTCAAAACCTTCTTATGCACATTTACGTGTTTTTGGATGCCTCTGTTATGCTTCAGTTACTCCAAGATCTCATGATAAATTTCATGGCATAGCCACACCTTGCATTTTTCTAGGTTATCCATATGGTCATAAAGGTTACAAGGTCTATGGTCTAAAAACACATCAAGTATTTGTTTCTCGTGACGTAAATTTTTTATGAAAGAGTTTTTCCTTATAAAGAAAATACTCTTTCTTCTCAAAAAAATCAACCACAAGTACCTTTGCCATTTCGATCGATGATCCTGATCAAACTTTGCCAAGCCAAATTCCACCATAAGAAAATCTTGATCCAGTCATATTAGATCCGAATTTGGCTCCAAGTGACGACATAGCTGCTAAACAATCACAAGGTCAGATTATTGAACCCCCATAGTTCCAATTCAACCTAAACGCACCAAAACCCAACCAGCTCATCTTAAAGATTTTCTGGTAAACTCCCAATCAGAAATAAAGGTTCTTCTTCAGACTCATGCAACACAACTTGCTCAGGTTTAGTCCAGCTTATCCTTTATATCACTATGTCTCCTACTCTAATTTTTCCACAGCTCATACATGTTCTCTTTCGGCCATTACCCACCATAATGAGCCAACATCTTACAAACAAGCAGTACAGGTAGAACACTGGAAGCAGGCCATCAGAAAAGAGTTGGAGGCACTTAAACAAAACTACACATGGATATTAGAACAACTCCATGTAGATAAAAGAGCTATTGTTTGTAAATGGGTCTACAAAATTAAGTTTAACTCTGATGAATCATTTGAGCTTTATAAGGAGCGCCTTTTCTCTAAATGATTCAATCAATTAGAAGGTTTATATTATAATGAGATATCTGCTCCAGTTGACAAACTCACTACAATTAGTACTCTTTTAGTCGTTGCAGTTGTCAGTAATTGGGATCTCCATCACCTGGATGTGCATAATGCTTTTATTCATGGAGATTTACATGAAGAAGTTTGCTTGCAACCACCACCTGGATATTTGTTGGCTGAAGATAATAGAGTTTGTCGCCTTCGTTAGTCACTTTATGGATTAAAGCAAGCCTTAAGGTAGTGGTTTGCTAAGTTTTCTACGGCTATTTTAAGGTTTGTCTTTACACAATCCAAGGCTGACACTTCTTTATTTTTTTATCGACGAGGAAATTCTTTTGAAGACATTCTTGTATATGTAGATGATGTAATTGTTTCCACCAATGATTCGTTCGATTTGAAATATTTGAAAGGCTACTTAGCATCTTGGTTTTCTATAAAAGATTTGGGTCCTCTTAAGCATTTTGTTGGTCTAGAAGTTGGTCGCAGTTCAAAAGGAATGGTTATTTCACAGCGAAATTACACGCTGGATATTTTAAAAGAAACGGGCATACTGGCATCTTGACCAATAAAATTTCCCATGGAGAAGCATCAACGTTTATATTTGGATTAAAGTTCTTATCTTCTAGACCCAGAGACTTTTCGCAGATTAGTTGGGAGGCTGATTTATCTCTCTGTTACTAGACCTGGCATTTGTTATTCACTTCATTTGTTATCTCAATTCATGTGTTGGCCTCGACAGATTCACTGGTTAGCTGTTCTTTGAATATTGCGTTATTTAATGATTGCACTAGGACAATGAATTTTATTTTCAATATCAAGTCCTCTGTATATTAAAGGGTTTTGTGATTCAGACTGGGAAGTTGTCCACTCACGCGTCTCTCAACCAATGGGTATATCATATTTCTTGGTCATTCAACTATTTCATGGAACAGCAAGAAACAAGTAACAGTGTCACGTTCTTCCCCCGAAGCACAATATAGTTCCATGGTTCCGATAATTACTTTTAGACTTATGTGTCCTCATCTGGATCTTGTTCCTTTATATTGTTATAGTAAAGAGGCACATCATATTGTCAATAATCCAGTTTCTCATGAACGGACTAACAATATTGAGGTGGACTATCATTTTGTTCGGGAGTGTATTCAACGGGGTTTGTTGGTCTGTCATCACATTTCAACACAACATTAACTTGCTGATGTTTTTACTAAAGCTTTAGGTGCACACCAGTTTAAAATATTGATTGCCAAGTTGGGCATTCGGAACCTCCATGCTCCAACTTGAGGGGGCGTAATAGTATACTTTGTAGTTTGTTATAGATATGCATTAATTTGAATTTTGAATTATCAAGGTTTGGTATACAGTTTGTATCATATAGGACTCTTCTAGGTATAGAGTTTGTATCTCAGGAGTTAACCACATCATTTTGTATCAATAAAAGAGAACCTTGCTCTTTAATTATAATAATAAGATAGATTCTCTGTTTTACCACATTTATCAATTTTCTTTCGTTTTTCCTCGGTCCTTGAACTTTGCATCTCCCGGACAGCTTCTATCACTTACTGTTGTTGGAAATCACTAGTTATTTTTCTTCTAGAAGTCAAAGGTGATCACCCTTTTGTCTGGAACTCTTTTTGCATCCTGTCATTTCCATTCTCCACTTCTTTTTTGTTCTCTGTTATTGCTTGTTGAGGTTCCTAGTTGTTGATTTTTGTCATTGTGATCGGAACCATTCTACATTACGCGTCCCATTTAGAGAAGTGTCAGTTTCCTCTAGGATGACATTTTTTTATTTTGAAAACGTCACAAGTGCTCTGCTCACCTTCCTCTTACTTCCATTACCATTCACAACTCGTATATACAATGCAAGCGAAATTCAAAGAGGGATCCACACAAGTATTCTACTCTCCAAAAGGGGCATTTATTCTTAATGTGAGGTTTCCTGATTCAGATATGAATTTAATCAACCCCCAACAAATATCGAACACCAGGTGAGAGAAAAAATTAAAATAATTGCAACGTCTTTACCATTTTCAGGCATTATATCTTTAATTATATTCCATTGAAAAATAAAAAATGCATAGATATTCAGTGCAAAGCTCGTGGCCAAATTAGTTGAATTCCTTGAATAGACATTGAACTCAAGCATCAATATCACAATAAACAAATAAATATATCAATCAATCAACTACATATTTTGATACTGAAACATGTAGGCTCCTGAAAATTGAGAACAAGAACAAAATATACATAACACGAACAAGTTTAGTATTCTACCAATCCAAAATGAAATTTTACACTATTGAGTCATTTAGAAGGTAACAAATTATATGTAATCTATGTTCTTGATATGACCTTCATGAACTTAATTAAAAGGCAAAACAAGACTCCTTTAATTTCCTATATATACACCATACAAGGATGGAGTTGAAAAGACTATGCAAATAGAAGATTCATTTGATGTTCATACCATAATAAACCTTTTCAAAGTGAACCGGCATGAGAGGGACAATGAAGATGGTATTTGTTTCGATGCGTATAACATTGGTAAACATATTGCACAAACATGTTGCCCTAAGGCCTTTTGAGGACTTAACTGGGATATCTGTGGACTCTAAGATATAATATGAAGACAAGCCACTAAACTGGACACCACTGGAATTTGGTAATAAAAAAGATGTATACAACTAGAAGACAAAGAATTAAAGGCGATGGTTTAGACTACAACATTTTATAAATAGGCAAAGCATGTAGAGAGTACACAATTTTTATTTTATATAACATATATAACCTACATAAAAGAAAACTACAATCGACTACTAAATAATAATATAGCTTCTTTCTAATAACTAGCACTACTAGTTCGAATTACAATATTGTATATAGAGAAATACAAACAACTAAGATGTCTCCTCCAACACTTGAACTTTCGGGAATGCTACTTTACTGTATTTTCCTAGTCCTTGCTCGTTTTGATTCTAGAGAGTCTCAAGTCCTTCACAAGTACAACATCTAGATCAGCCTTGTCTTCTTAGACCTTGAAATCCCTGTCACGCTGATCATCTGGTTCCATTGTTGCCAATGCTGAAGTTGTGCCATCACCTTTTTTGGCCCCGTGTTCCTTGTTCTTAGTAGGCCTCCCACGACCCTGTTTTTTTGGATGCTCCAAATCCTCATCTTTTTCCTTGTGTTGCTCCTTCTTTTGTGTATTTGACGAACTCCCCCTTCTTTTGATCTTTCCTTTCCTCTTTGAATTTGAGTTTTTGCTGTCACCAGAAAGCAAAAACCGTCCTCCATCAATTATAACAATTTCCCCCCCTTCACACATATTTTCCAGATGATGTTTCAGCACTTCCGTATGAGTCATTGGCGAACTATCATTATTTTTTTATAATAAACTCAGACATCGTGTCTTTATTTTAGAACCCTCTTCTTCATCCAATTCCTGCAATGCCTTTTCAATCATCTGCAGCAAAACAAAACATTCAATTAGACTATAAACATCTGATTTACATCATTAATTAACAAAATACAGAAGAGTTAATCCCTCCATAAAATTTAAATCAATAAGCAAAGAACTAATTTTTATTCAAAATCAGCTATAGGTTTTTCAAAGATTAGAAAAAAATAAATGTGATTAGTTAAAACTTTCTGCAAATAAGTTAATTCTAACAAAAAAAAACACATACAAAAACTTTAGAGTAAAAATGAACTACCCAAGCATAAGGAGGATGATGGGGGTTAGTATGAAGATCAGACATAAAACGATCAACGTGTTGTTGAAGAATCGAATTATGGGTCTTTGATAATGGCGCATTTGGTTCACAGTTGGACATTTTAACAACTCCTTCTCTCAATTTGTCCATGGCTTTCGCCAGATTCTTCTTCTACAACAACTTAGGATTTTCATAAGTTGTTTTTGGTGTGTTGACTTGGCTGGTAGTATTCCCTATTAATAAAAGTTTTTTGGGCGGTTGGGTTGAAAAATTTGAATATTTTTTGGGGGGTTTGGGGGATGATCTTATTTTTTTAAAATATGTATTTTCAAAAACATACTTCATGTATCATCTCAAAATAAAATCATTTATTGAAAAATTAATAGAATTATCCTCTAATTCCCGTTAAAACAGTCCAGAAATTTGATTTTTATTGTGGTTTTGGATGATGGTATTTTTTTTTATAAAAGACACGCGTTATTCGGAAATCATTTATTTGAAAAAAGAAACTTCGTTATTTGAAAAATCATTTGTTTGAAAAATGACATTTCATTATTTGAAAAAAAAATAATCTTCGATTTCTCATCAAAACTACTAAATATTCTCCAAATAATGAAATAACACCAGTCATTTCGTTAAAATTCTTTAAAAAATTCTAATATGCAATAGAAGTAACAAAAATAGAAGAATATAATGAGAAACCCATGGAAAAATTGAGAGAAAGGACTATGAAAATGTCCAATAGTGATCCCAATGCGCCATTATAAGAGACCCAGACTTCGATTCTTCAACAACACCTTGATCGTTTTATGTATGGTTTTCAGACTACACCTGATCATCCTCCTTACGCTTGCATAATTCATTTTTACACTAAAATTTGCATTTTTTTGTAAGAACTAACTGATCTGTAGAAAGTTTTGACTAATCCTATTTATTTTTTCAATTTTTTTTTAAAAAATTAGAGTTGAATATTGGATAAAAATGAGTTTTTTGGTTATTGTTTTCATTTTTGAGGAGGGGTTACCGCTTCTAAATTTGGTTGATTAGCGATGTAACTTAAGACCCTTGTGGCCTGGCCTTGTGTGGCTATAGTCTAATCCAATCCTCTCTATTGTTATAGATGATTGAAAAGGCGTTTCAGCAATTAGATGAAGAAATTGGGTTCCGATGAAGACTCGATATCTAGTTTATCAAGAAAGAGTATGATAGTTTGTAAAGGGCTCATAGAACTCTCTGCGGAAACATCATTTGTAGAAGATGTGTGAGAAGGGAGAAGTACTCGCATAGTATACTAGAGGCGAACCCTCATTTTATCCATCTAATTCCAATATGGTGTGTGACATCTTCGCCAATCAAACCGTCTCCTTGATTATGACTAGTGCATCAATCTTCACTTTCATTTCAATCTCCCGAGTCTTACTGAAATTGCACGCCAATGGAAACATCAAACACTAAAATAACAAGGCAAGAATAATAAAATATCTAAATAATCTATCAACCCAAGAATAATAGAACCTGGGTGTAATCGAGAGCCATCCAGATGATAAAGGAATGATCAAACGATGTCAAAATCATCAAAGTTCATAAAGCGAGTAGATTAGAGGAACTAGTTCACCCACAAAATTAGTCGTCAAAAAGGGTTTCATTTTACCGTTCATGTTGATTCGCATATGCAAAACATGCACATACACAAAGCGATAGAAGAGGAAAGTGTATATATCGAATGAAGTAAAGGGGCAATCTACGATACTTGACTCGATTCAACAAGTAGAAGAAGATGAGGGATAAAGATAGAGAGAGATAAAGAGAGAGAGAGAGGGAGAGAGATGGGGTGATAGAGATGAAGAGAGAGAGAGAGAGAGGGGGTGCGATAAGGAGAGAAATAAATAGAACAAGGGTCCCTTATTACGTGACTTTATTGTTGTATATTCTAATTTTTAATAAAATTCGGTTTATTTTCTTACATTCTAATTCTAATTCCCTCATATCTCTGTGTATTTGTATGTAAATTCATTCATTTTAAAGATATTAATAAATAATGATCATTTAAATAACGATATATGTTTTGGGTAGATAGATATAGACCATGTTGTGGTATTAATTGCAATTTGTCAATTAATTTTAGAGTTGTGAAGAAAAATAATTTATGAAGTGATAATATGTACAGTTGGCCAATCTATAAGAATATTTATATCTAATAGTGGTATTGAATAGAATATTGAACAGTAACCAAAAGCCCCGACAACACCATAAGGGATGAATATAAGGCATTCAAGACGAGTTTTTCAGCAAATACACAATCGTAATACCAAAATTTGCATAAGTCATGTACTCAGCCCTGACAATACCATTACTCGCTCATAGTTTTATCTTCGGCCAGTTATATTAATTTGGGACTAGTTTGTATTCTCTTTTCAGGGTAAACAATAGAAATCCATTAGTTTATACTCGGTAAAGGGCCAAAGATATCTTTTTATCTTTAAGCCTTAGTGACATACATCACATAATAAACTAGAGGTGAAGCCTTGTTTTATTCACCTCATTCTAGTACGGTGTGTGTCATCATCATCAATCAACTAGTCTCCTTAATTATAGACTGAAGATATTTATTATCATGAGTATCACTAGTGAATCAATCTTCACTTTTATTTCCACCTCATGAGTTATCCCTGAACTTGTACTACATTTCCAATCAATTCGATGCAATTTAATTCAGAATATCTAATAGAAACATCAAACAGTAAAACATGAATACTAAAATAACTAGGCAAGACAAACAAAATACCAAAACAAGAACGTTAGAACCTGGGTGTAATAGAGGACTGTCCAAAGTATAAGGAATGATTAGACGATGTCAAAATCATCAAAGTTCATCAAGCGAGTGGACCAAAGAAACTAGGTCATCCCAAAATTCATCAAGAAGGATTTAGTTTTACAGTTTATGTTGCTTCGCAGATGAAAACACACACATACACAAAGCGATAGAAGAGGACAAAATTTTTGTGGACCTAATAATTAAACATTATTTGATAACAATATCCCTTTTGGCTGTTCTTGCATGCTCTTCTTTTTTTATTTTTCAACAACCCCTCACAAATTAAACAAGAACAAACTAGTTAGGTTCAATCATTTATTTCCTTTTATAAATATCTACATTTCTGAAATATTAATATTCCCTCCAATTGATATTATCCACCTTTATATAATTTTAATACATTTTTAAAAAAAATATATACCTTGTACTTCCTCATATTTATTTTATTTATCAAATTGATAGATCGAACGAAGAAGAGGGATAAATATATAGAGGGGGGAGAGGTGAGAGAGAGGGAGGGTGTGTGTGTGTGATAGGTAACAAGTGAAATCACTTAATTATCGTATATTATAATTTTAATGCCATCATATCTCTACGTATGTAAATTCATTGTTAAGATATTAATAAATAATGATCATTCAAATTACAATATATGTTCTGGGTAGATGGATATAGACCATGTTGTGGTATTAATTGCAATTCCTTAATTACTTCTAGAGTTATGAAGAGAAATAATCTATGAAGATATAATATATACAATCGGTTGATCTGATAAGAATAATATATGTAATAGTGGTATTTAGTAGAATATTGGCGTCAGTGTATGTTGTTCTTACAATAACCTTTATTTATAAGGTTAACAAACAGAAACAGAAATAAGATGAAGCAAAAAAAAAATATAAAATACAAGAAATAATCCGAGTCCAAAGAAACTATTGTGTGTGCTTAAGAAATTTAATCCCCTCACTGTACCCAAGGTTATGGATTAATTTCTCCCAAGATAAAACAAATAAAACCTGTTAAAGAAATAGCGGTACCTCAAATTTCTTTAACTTCAATGAACTTAACAACAGCAACAAGTCACACAGTCGATCGACATTTTGATTTTATTTGAGAGAAAAATAAATGCAGAGAAAAAAAATTCAGTGTTTAAAAAATCAAAAATTGACTTCCTTTTATAGCCATTTTTCAGCAAGGAACATCTCTGTTCAGTGAAATATTTTCAGATCCATTTTATCCAGAAAGTTGTGTCTCTTGGAAAAAAAATAACAACTTTTTGAAAAATTGTGTCTGTGAGGAAAATAACTACGTTTTGGAAAGTAACGACTTTTCGGAAATGTAACGACTTTTCGGAATGTTACCGTTACCCGCAAATTTATAAGAGATAATATTAACAGGATTTATTTGATTTAACAAAAATTGATTAAATAAATTTTATCCAAAAAATTTATCAATCAATCACATGCCAAATCCAAATCCAAATCCAAAGCCAAAGCCAAAGCTGAGCCGAGCGAGCGATGACGACGACGACGCGAGGGGGCATCTTCTTCTTAGCTCTTTAAGAAGTAATGGAAGTGTTTCCTTCTATAAGGACAACAATTCCCTATCTTTTGCCGATATGGGAGAAATGACTTTTCATTTGCACTTTGCAAATGACTTTTCATTTTCCCTTCAAAGTAGTTCCCTCAATTTTCATATTCTCTCTTTTATTTTCCCATTCACACTTGCTAAAACCCAACAATCCCCCACATGAATGGGGAAGGCTATTGGTAAAACATATGCATGAAAAAACTTGTGAGTCTTGTAGGTAAAGGTTAATCGCATCTGGATAAGTAGGTTTCCCTTTACACTTTCTGTAGTGAACATATATCGGATATACTCAGTCAATCAGTAGATTTGATATATTTGAAACCTCGAGCTTTGGTGTATACCTAGACAACATATGTCACACAATCAACCCTTGAACAGTTCGTAGTTCTCATTGTTTTGTTCGTTTCATCCATGAACACATCTTGGATAGTAAGTGCTTAAAGAACTGGCCTTACCAGATTCTCCTTGAAGCGGCTTACACTTCACACTTACATAGGTGATTTCTAAATTTGTTATCCCATAGATACACCATTTGATATTCCCTGTATCAAACTTAGAAACCATTAAAAAGTCCTTATGTCTTTACCCTGGTTACTAAACATTGTCTCATCATGAGAATGGACCATAAAATAATAATAATAATTTTATTTTTTTTTCTTTGACAATGTTGAACCGTCATCAATGACTTTTTTTTTATCTCCTTGAACCTAGATCTTGGGATCTCCAGTCTTCTAGGTAGAGTTACCGCCACGATGACTTGTTCTCAGCCATAGTCTCATTCCCGTCGATGATTTCTCAACTCCCTCTCTATTTAGGCCTTTTGTAAGTGGATCCGACACATTATCTTTTGACTTCACATAGTCAATTGTGATAATTCCACTAGAGAGTAGTTGTCTCACAGAGTTATTCTTTGTCTTATGTGACGAGACTTGCCGTTATACATAATGCTTCCAGCCCTTCCTATTGCAGCTTGACTATCACAATGTATGCATATAGGGGCCATTGGTTTGGGACAAAATGGAATATCTTTTAAGAAATTCCGGAGCCATTCAGCATCTTCACCTGCCTTGTCTAAAGCAATGAATTCAGACTCCATTGTAGAGCGAGCTATACATGTTTGTTTGGATGATTTCCAAGATATTGCTCCTCCACAAATAGTAAAAACGTATCCACATGTGGATTTTGTTTCAGTTGACCCAGTAATCCAATTTGCATCACTATATCCTTCAAGAACGGCTGGATATCTGTTGTAATGTAAAACATAGTTTTGAGTGTCATCTAAGTATCCCAAAACTCTCTTCATTGCCAACCAATGATTATGATTAGGATTACTTGTGTATCGACTCAGTTTACTGATAGCGTCAGCTATGTCTGGTCGTGTACAATTCATGACATACATTAAGCTTCCCAATACGCTAGCATAGTCCAATTGAGACTGACTTTCGCCTTTATTCTTTGCAAGATGAAGATTTACATCAATTGGAGTTTTTGCCCTTTTAAAAATCAAAAAATTGAATTTTTCAAGTATCTCTTGAATATAATGAGTTTGAGACAATGCTAGTCCATTAGGAGTTTTAAGAATTTTAATTCCTAATATCACATCAGCAACTCCTAAATCTTTCATATCAAACTTACTAGTTTGTAGCTTTTATATTAGCAATGTCTTTGCTCATTATAAGCATATCATCTACATATAGGCATAAAATAACTTCCTGATTTGGAGTATCTTTAATGTAAACACATTTATCACATTCATTGATCTTAAATCCATTTGACAACATGGTTTGATCAAACTTTGCATGCCATTGTTTTGGAGCTTGTTTTAGCCCATAAAGTGACTATATAAGTTTGCACACTTTCTTTTCTTTACCAGGAACTACAAAACCCTCAGGTTGTTCTATGTATTTCCTCTTTAAGCTCTCCATTTAAGAAGGTTGTTTTCACATCCATTTGATGAATTTGAAGACCGTATACTGCAGCTAGTGCAATTAACATCCGAATTTATGTAATCCTAGTCACTGGCGAGTATGTGTCAAAATAATCAAGACCTTATTTTTGTCTAAAACCTTTGACAACAAGTCTTGCTTTATATTTGTCAATAGTTCCATCGTCTTTCATCTTCCTTTTAAAGATCCATTTTGAACCCAAGGGTTTGTTCCGTGGAGGAAGATCAACCAAGTACCAAGTATGATTGCTTAAGATTGATTCAATTTCACTATTAACAGCCTCCTTCCAAGAGGTTGAGTTGCTAGACAACATTGCTTCCTTGAATGTTTGAGGCTCACTTTCAAGAAGAAATGTTACAAAATCTGATCCAAATGAAGTAGATGTCTTTTGACGTTTACTGCGTCTTGGACTTTCTTCATTTTGTTCATTCTCTTTTGGTTCTTCTCTGGGTTGTTTAGATCCCCCACTAGATGACTCAAGTCTAGTTTTATACGGATAGATATGTTCAAAAAATTCAGCACTATCTGATTCCATTACCGTATTATCATGAATATCCGGATGTTCGGACTTATGAACAAAAAATTGACATGCCTTACTGTTTGTGGCATATAATGAATACACAATCCACCGTCTTAGGTCCTATTTTTACCCTCTTAGGTATAGGTACTTGGACTTTGGCTAGACACCCCCACACATTGAAATATTTCAAATTGGGTTTTCTACCTTTCCATTTCTCATATGGAATTACATTTGTCTTTGAGTGAGGCACTCTGTTAAGTATCTGATTTGCTGTAAGGATAGCTTCCCCCCACAAGTTTTGTGGTAAACCTGAACTTATAAGTAATGCATTCATTATTTCTTTTAAAGTTCAGTTTTTTCTTTCTGCAATTCCATTAGACTGAGGAGTGTAGGGAGCAGTAGTTTGATGGATTATTCCATTTTCTTAACATATTTCTGCAAATGGAGATTCATATTCTCCACCTCTATCACTTCTGATCATTTTGATCTTTTTATCTAACTGATTTTCAACTTCAGTTTCATATTGCCTAAATGCATTTATTGCTTCATCCTTACTATTTAGCAAATAGACATAGCAATATCTAGTGCAATCGTTAATAAAAGTTATGAAATACTTTTTCCCACCACGTGATGGTGTTGACTTCATGTCACAAATATCAGTGTGAATCAATTCTAAAGGATTTGAATTCCTTTCAACAGATTTATAAGAATGCTTAGCATACTTAGATTCAACACAAATTTGACATTTTGATTTATTGCACTCAAATTTTGGAAAAATATTTAAGTTAATCAGTTTTCGCAAGGTTTTGTTATTAACGTGTCCCAAACGTTCATGCCATAAACATTTAGACTCAAGCAAGTAAGAAGAAGCAAAATCTTTATTCATATCAACTACAATTACATTGAGTTTGAAAAGGCCATCACTAAGGTAGCTTTTTCCTACATACATATCATTTTTGCTTACTACTACTTTATCAGAAACAAATACACATTTAAATCCATTCTTGGTCTGAACTGGAATTGAAACTAAATTCTTTCTCAATTTTGGAACATATGAGACCCTATTCAAAGTCACCACCTTGCCTGATGTCATCTTTAATAGGACTTTGCCAGTTCCTTCCACCTTTGCAACAGCGGAGTTTGCCATAAACAATTTTTCGTTTGTAAGTGCTGGAGTATATGATGAAAATAATTCTTTGTTTTCACAAACATGGCATGAGGCACCAGAATCTATCCACCATTCTCTTGGATTTCCAACTAAGTTACATTCTAAAAGCATTGCACAACGATCGTCCATTTCTCTTTTGGATTCATCCAAGTTTGCTTGATCCTTCTTATTCTTGTCCTTCTTAGGACCTCGACATTCATTAGCCCTATGACTATGTTTACCACAATTAAAGCAGTTTTCATTAAATTTCTTCTTAGGAGGATTGCTTTTTGGACCAGATGCTTTCTTTCTTTTCTTTAATTTTGTGGGATCTTCTTCAACAAAATTTACTCCTGATATTGTTGAATTACCACGTGACCTCTTTTCTGCAGCCTTATTATCCTCTTCGATTCTCAACCTTACTATGAGATCTTCAACAGTCATCTCCTTGCGTTTGTGTTTCAAGTAGTTTTTAAAGTTCTTCCACAATGGAGGTAACTTTTCAATAATTGCAGCCACTTGAAAAGCATCATTCACAATCAATCCTTCAGCAAGGAGATCATGGATTATGACCTGCAATCCTTGAACTTGGGTGACGACAGTCTTACTGTCTATCATCTTATAGTCCACAAATTTTGCCACAATGAATTTCTTCATTCCGGCATGTTCTGTTTTGTACTTCTTTTCTAAAGCATCCCAGAGTTCTTTTGAGGTTTTGGCATTACTGTACAGATTGTACAGATCATCTTGCAGACCACTCAAAATATAATTTTTACACAAAAAATCTGAGTGTTTCCATGCTTCTGTTACCAAGAATCATTCATCAGCCGGAGTTTCATCTGACATAACAGGAACATTCTCATTGATGAACTTCTGCAGACTCAACGTAGTGAGATAGAAGAACATCTTATCCTGCCATCTCTTAAAGTCGACTCCAGAAAACTTTGTAGGTTTCTCAGCCGGTGCTAAGGCAGCATTTGAACGATTATGTGCAACCGTTGTTGTTGCAGCACTTACTGTTCCAGCATTTGTTTGACTTAAATTAGTCATTTTTTCTGTCACAAATGGCAGATAAATTAAGTATTTAAAATACTAACAATAAAGAACAAATGTTTACACAAATTGTTTCTGATTTAACGATAAAGTTTTTATGTTCTTTTAATCGTTAATCGAATGACTTTTAAAAATTCAAGCAGAGTAGAAAACCATAAAGGTTTTAATCTCCAGAAACCTCAAATACAGAAACTGTTAAATTTCTTAAGATTGTTGTTCTTAAAATAACCTGTATTTATAAGGTTAATAAACAGAAACAAAAATAAGATAAAGCAGAAAAAAATATAAAATACAAGAAATAATCCGAGTCCACAGAAACTACTGTGTGTCCTTAAGAAATTTAATTTCCTCACTGTACCCAAGGTTATGGATTAATTTTCTCCCAAGATAAAACGGATTAAACCTGTTAAAGAAATAGCGGTACCTCAAATTTCATTAACTTCAACGAACTTAAGAACAGCAACAAGTCACACAGACTCAGTCGATCGACACTTTGATTTTATTTGAGAGAAAAAGAAATGCAGAGAAAAAAAAATTCAGTGTTTAAAAAATCAAAAATTGACTTCCTTTTATATCCATTTTCAGCAAGGAACATGTCTGTTAAGTGAAATCTGTTCAGACCCATTTTACTCAGAAAGTTGTGTCTTTTGGAAAAAAAATAATAACTTTTCAAAAAATTGTGTCTGTTAGGAAAATAACTACTTTATGGAAAGTAACGACTTTTCGGAATGTTACCGTTACCCGCAAATTTATAAGAGATAATATTAACAGGATTTATTTGATTTAACAACAATTGATTAGATAAATTTTGTCCAAAAAATTTATCAATCAATCACATGCAAAATCCAAAGCCACAGCCAAAGCCAAAGCCGAGCCGAGCAAGCGACGATGACGACGGCGCAAGGGGGCATCTTCTTCTTTGATCTTTAAGAAGTAATGGAAGTGTTTCCTTCTATAAGGATAAAAATTTCCCTTTCTTTTGCCGATATGGGAGAAATGACTTTTCATTTGCACTTTGCAAATGACTTTTCATTTTCCCTCCAAAGTAGTTCCCTCACTTTTCATATTCTCTCTTTTCTTTTCTCATTCACACTTGCTAAAACCCAACAATGTATACATAATATTAAAGGGCAAAAATTATTTTCACACCCCAACTTCGCTTTAAAAATCAAACTCACCTCTCAACTTTGAATAATAATCAAACTCCTTGGCAACAACATTAGGGATGAAAATAAGTTTTCAGGACGAGTGTTTCACCAAATACACTGTAATACCATAATATGCACAAGTCCTGTACTAAGCCCCGATAGCACCATAACCCACTCGTAGATTTATCTTGGGTCACATATCTTGATTTGGGCCTAGACTGCGTTCTCTTTTTAGGGTAAACAACAAAAATTCATTAGTTTATTACCTAATTACTTTATCTTTTCCCTTCAATTTTCATTATTATGAATCCTATCATAAATTGAACATCAGATATATGTATCTCTTGCGTGATCAGATACATATTAGATAGATGGATATCATTTAGTGTGTCTAATAAAGAAAGCATAACCGTTAATAAGAAATCAATATAAAGTCTACAAGAAAGAAACAAGAACAACAATAAACACAATAAGTGACCTATGGCAAGAACTACAAAAATACGATCAGTACTATGACACATTTGGAAGGCAGATAACACACTACCCCTAAACTTTTAAGCAGTCAAAATGAAAACTATATAATTCAAGAATTCATTTTTCCCGTGTTATTATCCACCCGATAAGCAACTCTACTTCAGTATCTAGTATTATGTTCTTGATAAATTGACTTGATAAAATGAGCATTACTATTCAAGGATTTATTTTTTGTTAATTAAATTACACATACTGATAGGTCTCATTTCAGAAAAATGTTGAGGGGAATGTATTTTAGGATTCATAGCAATGATAGTATGAGTTAACCAGGACTACTTACATGACAAAAAAGGGTTGTAACCTATAAGGCATAAGTAGATTCAGGATTCAATCTATCGTATTTGGGAATTCGTGCTTAGCATGATCGTGGAACTTGTAAAAGATTTTATTTGCGTATTATCATAGTTGGAATTTATTCATTTAATGTTTGAGGTTCGTTTTACATAAAACGTTTGCGATCGTAATACTTTGGGAAGAATTTCATTTCATATTCATGATATTAAACATCTCAAACTAACTATAGAATCAGGTTCAACAATGTCTACATCAAAAATGACTCGAATTTAAGACAGACATATACAAGTAAGGGACATACCAAACACCTTAATCATCACAAGTAGAGTATTTACAAGCCTGATAGAACTTTTGTGAGTTCATCACACCCCGGGGCACTATGAGGATCCATAGTCATGAGATTGATTTTGATATTATTCTCTGTAGGAAGATCACTCAAATTATCCTCTTGCACTTTCAGATATAAAACATGGTCTTAGCTTAGCTTTATTGAGATTATCTCTTTTTTTCAGGACTGTTGTTGGTATTCATAGCATGTTCCTCCGGAGTGATGACATTATGTCCATAGGTACTTTCAGATCATCTGTTAAAATAAGTTGAAGACAAATGAGTCACACATGTTCACAGTGAAGAGATTGTTTTATAACACTAATATTAGAGAGATGCCTGCATATCAAGCATTCTAATATAATTTGTAATCTGAACATAATTGACAAAATGTTTTTGAAGAATGATCATAGAAGTATTATATGCTTTTTTATTAGCTTAAGTCTTTCAAAAAAAATTGAGTTATACCCATGCATATCAATTTAAACTAATTTATAGCTTTCCTCAATGAGGTGCAAGCTAAGTTGTGCGGACTCTTCACTTTTGATGCCTTATCTGTGTTGGATTCTCTAAAAATACACTACTTATGGAGAATCCGTCATGCACGTGTTGAAATTTTTTTAAGATACCGAGCAACATAGATAGCAAGCATAACAGGAACTGTTACCAAGATTGGGTTAGATGTAACCTTTTTTCTTCTCTTGCTCTTCATTTTTGTTCTTCTACTGTGCTGAAAATGTACTGATCCCAAAAATGTTTTTGTTCCCACAACCTTCGAGATTTTCTTTCCTTTTTGCTCATTGCTTGAACTTTGTATCCCCCCGACTGCTTCTACCACTTAGTGTTGATGGGAATCACTGGTTATTTTTCTTCTAGCAGCTAAAGGTGATCACCCTTGTGTCTGGACCTCTTTTTGCGTCCTGTCATATCCATTCTTCACTTCTTTTTTGTTCTCCGTTACTGCTTGTTGAGGTCCTGGTTATTGTGTTTTTTCATTGTGATCGGAAACCATTTTGCATTATGTGTCCCACTTAAAGAAGTGTCAGTAACTTCTAGGATGTCATTCTTTTTCTTTTGAAAATGTCACAAGTACTCTGCTCACCTTCCTCTTACCTCCATTACCATTCGCGACTCCTATATACAGTGCAAGCGAACAAAGAGGGATCCACACAAGTACTCTGCTCTCCAAAAGGTCCATTTATTCTTAATGTGAGATTTCCTGATTCATTTATGAATTTAATTGACCCCCAACAGATATCGAACACCAGGTGAGAGAACAAATTGAAAAGAATGCAACATCTTTGACCATGCACCATTTTCAGACATTATATCTATGATTATATTCCATTGAAAAAGAAAAACTGCATAGATATTCACTACAAAGCTCTTGGACAAATTAGTTGAATTCCTTGAATAGACATAGAACTCAAGCATCAATATCACAATAGACAAGTAAATATCAATAAATCAACTACATATTTTGATACTGAAATATGTAGGCTCCTAAAATAATGAGAACAAGAACAAAATATACATACAAGGACAAGTTTAGTATATTAACAATCCAAAATTAAGTTTTGCACAATCAAGTCTTTTAGAAGGTAACAAACTACATATAATCTATGTTCTTGATATGACGTGCATGAACTTATCAAACAAGAAAAATTAGACTCCTTTATTTTCCTATATTACATCATACAAGAATGAACTTGAAAAGACTGTGCAAATAGAAGGTTCATTTGATGTTTTTACCATAAAGTTTTTTGAAGTGAAATAGCATGAGAGGGACAATGATGATAGTAACTATTTCAATGCGTATAGCAGTGGTAAACATATTGCACAGCATGTTGCCCCAAGACCTTCTAAGGACTTAACTAGGATATCCATGGAGACTCTAAGATATAATATGGAGAATAGACACTAAATTGGACACAACTGGAATTTGGTATTTAAAAAGATGTACACAACTACAAGACAGAGAATTAAAGGCGATGGTTCAGACTACAACATTTTATAAATAGGCAAAGCCTGTAGAGGGTACCCAATTTTTATTGTATAGACCATATATAACTTACATAAAATAAAACTACAATCGACTAGTAAATAATAATCTACTTTCTTTCTAATGACTAACACTACTAGTTCGAATTACAATGTTGTATATAGAGAAGTACAAACAACTGTGATATATCCGCCAACACTTGAACTTCAGGGAATGCTACTTCATTGTGCCTTCCTAGTCCTTGCTCGTTTTAATTCTTCTAGATTGTCTCAAGTCCTTCACAAGTACAAAATATGGATCAGCATTGTCTTCCTAGCCCTTGAGAGTCCTCTCACGCAGAACATCTGGTTCCGTTGTTGCCAATGCTGAAGTTGTACCATCACCTTTTCTGGCCCCGTCTTCCTTGTTCTTAACAGGCCTCCCACGACCCTGTTTTTTTGGATTCTCCAAATCCTCCTCTTTTTCCTTTTACTGCTGCTTTTTTGTGTATTTGACGAACTCCCCCTTCTCTTTCCTTTTCCCTTTTGATTTGAGCTTTCGCTGTCATTGGGAAGAGAAAATCGTCCTCCATCAATCATAACAATTTCCCCCCTTTCACATATCTTCTCAGTATTGTCATATGAGCCTTGGCAAACTTTCATTATTTTTCATGATAAACTTAGATACTGAATCTTTATTAGAAACCTCTTCTTCGTCCATTTTCTGCAACGCCTTTTCAATCATCTATAACAAAACAAAACATTCGATTAGACTATAAGAATTTGATTTACATCATTAATTAACAAAATTCAGAAGAGTCAACTCCTAAAAACTGAAATATATTACCAAAGAACTCATATTAATCCAAATAATCAAATGTAATATTTTCAAAAAATTGGAAAAAAAAGAAGATAAATGGGATTAGTTAAAAGTTTCTAAAAATCAGTTAATTCTAACAAAAAAACACATACTACACATACTTTAGTGACAAAATGAACTACCCAAGCATAAGGAGGATGATCACGGCTAGTCTGAAGACCAGACATAAAACAATCAACTCGCAGTTGAAGAATTAAATTCTGGGTATCTGATAATGGCACATTTGCTTTAATGCTGGACATTTTAACAATTCCTTCTCTAAATTTGTCCATGGCTTCTCCAAATTCTTCTTATTCTAGAACAACTTAGTGTTTTCACAAGTTCTTGTTTTGTGTTTTGACAAATAAATCATTACCGGTAGTATTCCCTATTTATAAAAGTTTTTTGGGCGGTTAGGTTGAGAAATTTGAACCTTTTTTTACTGTTCTTGGGGATGATTTTATTTTTAAGAAAATATGTATATGTATTTTAAAAAAGAACTTAATGTATTATTTCAAAATAAAATCATTTATTTGAAAATGCAAGAAAAAATAATCTAAAAGTTCTTGTTAAAACTGTAGAAAATTTCTCCAAATTAAAAATGGAATAACACCAATCAATGGTCTATCAAATCATTAAAATAATTGCGAAAATTCTAATGTGAAATAGAAGTAACAAAAATAGAAGAAGAAGAAGAAGAAGAAGAAGAAGAAGAAGAAGAAGAAGAAGAAGAAGAGAAGAAGAAAGGCATGGAGAAATGAGAGAAGGGATTGTGAAAATGTCCAACAGTGATCCCAATCCGCCATTACAAAAGAACCAGAACTCTATTCTTCAACAACACCTTAATCGTTTTTATGTCTACTCTTTAGAATACCCCCATCATCCTCCTTACGCTTTGATAATTCATTTTTACACTAAAGTTTGAGTTTTTTTTTTCTTGTTAGAACTAAATGACTTGTAAAAAGTGTTAACTAAACCCATTTATCATCTTTTTTTGAATTTTTGAAACAAATCGAGTTGATTATTGGATAAAATGAGTTCTTTGGTTGTGGATTTCATTCTGGGTAGGGGTTAACTCTTCAAAATTTGGTTGTTTAACGATGTAACTTAAGATCCTTGTGGCCGTAGTTGAATGACAATAGATATCCAAAACAATTAGTATAATAGAATTATGATTTGTTTTTTGAAAAATAAAATTGTAGAATTTAGAAGATATTTATACAAGTAATAGAGTCCTAATCATCTACTGGTTTTAAGATAATGAATGTTAGCTGGGAGAGCCTTGATTCGGGGAAGATCCCTAATTTAGGGTCAATAAAGGTATAGTAAACACCCTCCATCAAACTAATGTTGTGTATCACAAAATATGAGTTTGGACAATACATAATTGTTTTTACTTCTTGACACAACCTTTGTAAATAAGTCAGACCGTTGATCTTTAGAGTATAAATACTTCACGCTAATACTCCAATCTTCAATCAGTTCTCTAATGTCGTCAGAGTCTATATCTATGTGCTTGGTGTTTTCATGATGGACGGGGTTTGTTGCTAGTCTGATTGCACTAGTGTTGTCTCAATACAATGTGGTTGATCCTTTAATTTTGATGCCAAGTTTTGATAGCAATCTTCGCAGCCAAATGATTTCAGAGCATGCAGCAAACATACTTTAATATTATGCCTCTACGGATGACTTTGATGTTCAAGATTGTTTCTTGTACTTCCAAGAAATCATGCACAAGCCAAGCATCATGCACCATCCTGTAGTGGATCGTCTTGAATACGGGAATCCTTCCCAATCTGCGTCAGCATATCCCACCTTCTCAGTGATAAAGATAATGGGAATAAGTAGTAAATATCATGTATCTAATAAACCTGAGCAAAGCAATGTAGTGCATCTTGTAAGGGTTGGTAAAAAAATTGGTTTAACACTTGTACTGCATAAGAGATGTCAGGAAAACTCATAGTAAGATATATAAGTGATCCAACTAGACGATTATATAAGTCCTTCCTTTTTAATGAGTGGAAAATATCTTTCAAATGAGAGATTCCAACTTAATCGTTTCATGTAATAATCATGTCATCCACATAAAGAAGGAGAAGAGTAATACCTGAGGTACTCCGACATAAGAATAATGAATAATTTGATCTACTTTGAGTAAAACCAGCAAGATTGTGGAGCAAAACTTTTCAAACCGAGAGCGAGGAGCTTGCTTTGATCCATAGAGAGATTTCTTACGATGACAAACCTGATTTTGTTTAATATATTTATAACTTGGTGGTGGATTCATGTAGACAACTTCTTGCAGGTTTCCATGCAGGAAATCATTCTTGACGTCCAATTGATGTAACTTACAACCTTTTATTGATGTTAAGGCAAGCAATATACGTAAGGTTGTCATAAAAGCTACTCGATCTAATATTTCATCATAGTCGATTCCATATTCTTGTTTGTATCCTTGAGCTACCAATTTTGCTTTGTATCGATCTAGGTATCCATCATCTTTCATCTTGACTGAGTACACCAATCTACTTCCAATAATTGTTGAATTTGTTGGCCTATCCACCATATCCCATATATCATTCTCCTCAAGGGCAACTAATTCTTCATGCATTGCATCCTCTCATCATTTCATACCACTAGCCTGCATGTAAGAGTTTTGTACAACAATAGAATTCAAGGTTGTTAGTAAGGCATAAGATCAAGCATATTCACTTGTTGAGCATCCATATCGTTCTGGAGGGGAAGCATGCCGAAATGATCATCTAATGGGGTCAATGCTATTTTGACGAGTGGGAGAAGGTTGGTTGTTAAGATTTAATAAAGCATTATGTAAGTGAGCTAAAGAGTTAGTATTAGCCAAAGTAGTATCATTATAAAAAAGGATCAAAGTCATAAGTAGTACCTGATGTGGTAGAGGACATAGTCAATGAAGGACCAATGACAAGGTGGCTATGCCAAGAAGCATCATAAGAAGAAAGTTATTCAGGAAAGACATAGTAGAGAATTGTGAGTCTTTGTTACTATAAATAAAAGAATTATCAAAGAAGATAACATGTCGAGAGATTCGTAATGCACGACGTGTTGAATCATAACACAAATATCATTTTGGATATCATTGTATCCTAAGAAAACACATTTAACAGCTTATAAAGATAATTTATGACGTTCATGATCAGGAAGAAGAATAAAGCACACACAACCAAATACTCTAAGATGTGAATAGTTAGGCAATTTTTTGAAAATAATAAAATAAGGACAATTTGTTTCATGATCGAGAATGATTGTCTATTTATGAGATAAATAGATTCTTGGATTTCTTCGACCCAAAATAATTTTGGAACATTTGAAGTATCAAGAAGGGATAAGGAAGTTTCAACAACATGTCTATTCTTACGTTCCACCACACCATTTTGTTCCGGTGCATACGGACAAAAACACTGGTAAATTATGCCTTTTTGTTGAAAAAAATTAGTGAGGTTTTTATTGACATATTCCCCTTCTAAATCAGAACGAAAAATCTTGATCTTTTCCTCAAATTTGGTTTCTATAAGGTTATAATTTTCTTGACAACATTTGGTACCTCAGACTTGTGTTTCAAGAAGAAAATCGATGTATCATGATATACTTGATCAATGAATAGAAAGAAATAGTTGTATCCCAAACGAGATATATATAATTGGAGAAGGTCCCCAAATATCGCTATGAATTAAATCAAAAGGATTAAAATAATTAGTATTTCGTAGTTGAAAAGGAAGTTTATGACTCATTGATTTTGCACAACTTCCACAAGGTAATTTAGAGGGAAAAATCAGTGAATCTTTTCCCAATAAATTACAAGATTTAAGCATAAAATTTAACTGAGAAGCGTGTGGATGGCCTAAACGGAGATGCCACAAATTACACATTTTATTTGAAAATGAATATGTTTATTTGAAGCTGAAAGAAAACACTGATGGAGTTTTGTATCCTGAGATTGAAGAAGAAACAACCTGCCAAACTTACGTTCCCTGGCCATCGTTTCCCCGGTCAATATGTTTTGAATAACACAATAATTAGGAGAAAAAATAACCAAAAAATTTTGTGCTACAAGTTGCCCAACAGATAAAAGATTAGTGAAAAGTTAAAGATGATTTTATGAAGGTACAAAAAAATATCTTTGATATTTAGTAGAACATCGTAGAAGTATGCAGAGTAAATATCTTTAATTTGATATTTATACTAAAGAAAAATCTAGAGGTTCTAGATAATTAGATATTTATAATAAAGTATACAAATATCTAGGTTCTTATTACATGATTAGAAGATAAGATATCTGAATTTTTCTTGTAGAAATAACTAGAATAATTTCTAGAAGCATCCGTTTACAAGCATAAATAGTGGTGGCATTAGACATTTGTATGGAACCCAAAAAACCGAGAACAACTCAAATAAAATAGTCTTCTTCCATAAAAAAGTTCTCCTTTCTATATTCCTCTTTCTTAGTTGAATCTTTCAATCATTTTTAACGATCTTGGGCTAGGAGAAGGTCTCCATGATTATACTTTTCTTCTTCTATTCTCTACATGGTATCAGATCCATATCCATGGATTTGTTTGTGTGTTATTTCAAGATCGGGTTAGTGGTAGATTCAACTAGTTTGTCTATATGAATTTTAGGGGTCTTGCTAATGGAATGAGGATGGAGTTATTAAATCAGTTCAATTACAAGGTATGAAATACATTTATAGAATCATACCTTGCAGGAGAGGATTCGTGATATGTTGTTAATGGTAATGACTCAAGTCCTGCTGATGGACTGGAAAATAGTACAAGAAGTGGAAGCAGGTTAATGCAAAGGGGGAGTTCATTCTGAAAAGGACAATCTCCTCCGGTTTATTGGATCACATTATAAAGTATAAACCAACTCATGAAATATGGAGGACCCTCGATCGCTTGTTCAACAAGAAGAATGAAGCTAGGTTGCAGATATTGGAGAATGAATTGGCTAATACCACTCAAGGTAACCTTTCTATCTCCGAGTACTTTTCGAATATCATAAACTTATGTTCTGAGATATCTTTGTTGAATACGGAAGAGGCTATCTTTGAAACACGAATGAGAAGAATTATTTTTTTTAGTTTCAAACCTGAATATATTTCATTTATGACGTCAATTCAAAAATGGTCTCAAAAACAATTCTTGGAGGAGGTTGAAAATTTGTTGTCGTCAAAAGAACTACTAGCCAAGAAATTGGCTAGTGTATTTTTCAAAGAAGGAGAAGGAAATGCTCTTGTAGCCAACAAGAGAAACATTAAAGGAAAAACAAGAGATGTGTCAGACTCTCGATCCTTAGGTGGTTTACGCTCACCTGGAGAGAAGGAAGAGTCTTCTAACAATTATTGTTAGAAGCTTCTTAGATGCTATTGTTGTGGTAAATAGGAAACATAAAAACATATTGTCAAGTCAAAAGAGCAATATGGCTCAAAAAGTTGTTGAAGTAGAAGAAGAGAGGGAAAATTGTTTAGTAGCTGAGGCTCGAGCAATAGTTGCCATGATTTCCATCAATATTGAAAGAGAATGGATCAAGGATATTGAATATAATATAGTCGATCATGTGGAGAAGCAAGCAACTGATGTTGTCGATATGAAGATATTATTGAAGAAATCAAAGAAGAAGATCTTGAATAGACAATATCTAAAACTACATTTGCTAGTGGTGACGTTTACAAGGAAAGCATTGGGGGAGATGTATTAGAAGTGGCGGTATATGGTCAATCATCCGCAATATGAAGGTCAATTAATGACTCAGAGAAAATTCTGAAAGCAAATGAAGAAAGCAGAGATCAAATAGAAGAAGTTGATATTGAAGTCTTAAGACAAACGATATGATTTTTTAAAGTTTGAAGCTACCACAATATCTATCGATGAGATGATAAGAGAATATGGCAGTGGATCCTATGTTGGTAGTGAGACTTAACTAGAAATATGATCTTGCAGTGGGAAATAACATGTACTATTTCCTGGCAATGATAGCATTTAACAGGCTTGTTAGAGTTGCCCGAGGAAGAAGAAATTGTGTATGCAACCAAGGAAATGTCCATGGTAAGGTAATTCTCCATGGAAGCTTGAGAACTCAACAGAGTTTCTTCTCGAAGACCTTCAGAAACTACCACCTCCAAAGTTGGTAGTTTTTCGCAATTAAGAATACTAGAATGTAAATGCTCGACCTCGGGCCTGAGCTTCATTAAAAATTGAACTTCCCTTGTCCTCTTCATCGTAGTCATGAAATCCTTCAATCCAACCTCAAGGATAAAGGCAGCAAAAAGTTGATCTTGTATAGCCCATAATGTGAGTAATACAGAATAGAAATACCGAACACTTTTATCACTTTGTATAAATTCTGCAAGTAGTCTTTCCAATTCAAATTATCAAGCCATATTTGGTTGGTTACCAAGGGTATAAACATGACTCCACATTTCTGATGCTTTCTCAAAAGTTGTCAGTTTCATGTCTACATCAACCGAGACGGTATAGAAAAGCCATGTGATAATTTTGTCATTGTCAGCCCCTAGGCCTATTTTTTTTGTCTTCTGTGGGTACACATTTGAGCCATCCAGAATATCAAGGAGGCCATTTCCTCTAATGAA
Organism: Solanum peruvianum; assembly: GCA_027705065.1. NCBI lineage: Eukaryota > Viridiplantae > Streptophyta > Magnoliopsida > Solanales > Solanaceae > Solanum > Solanum peruvianum. The sequence continues at coordinate 41,779,875 of JAKWJD010001759.1, read as the reverse complement.
GGCATTGTAATGGAACTTCCAAATCGGATAGTCATGCCCATCAAATTTTGTTGACAAGGTATCTCGTGAATCCATCCGAATTCAAAGAGCAAAATAGAAGTCAAAAGGGATCTATCAAGGAATAGATTCAGAGATGATAGGAATGATGGATATGGATTAAGAATCCAAACCAAAGATGAACGAAACAACTTTACTGGAGAAAAAAAAAATGGAATAGTGAGGATATAGGGAAAAAACAAGGCTCTTGATACCAAGTTGGATAACGATAGAGATCCCAAACAAATAGAGATAATTGAATTGTGATCTATTTATTGAATAATAAAACTGTAGTATTTACAATATATTTACACAATTAATAGATTCCTAATTATCTACTTTTTTTAAGATAATGACCGTTAGCTATAAAGGGAGACCCTGATTTGGGAGAGATCCCTGATTTAGTGTCGATATAGAAGGTATAGTCAAAAACCAGGTATTGTGAGGCTATAGTCTAATCCAATCCTTTCTTTTGTTATAAATGATTGAAAAGGCATTGTAGGAATTAGATGAAGAAATTGGGTTCCGATGAAGACTCGATATCTAGTTTTTCAAGAAAGAGTATGATAGTCTGCAAAGAGCTCATATGACCCTCTGCTAAAACATCATTCACAGTAGATGTATGAGAAGGGGGAAGTACTTATGATTGATGGAGGACGATTTTTTCTTATAGTGAAAACTTGAATCTAAAGAGAAAAGGAAAGAGCAAAAGAAGGGGGAATTCATCAATGACACAAAAGAAGCCACAACAAAAGGGAAAGGATCCTCAACACACAGTGCAGTTGGCTCAAGTAATCAAAAAAGGTCGTGGGAGGCTTTCTAAGTACAAGGAGGATTGGGCAAAAACAGATGATGGTAGAATTTCATCTTTGGCAACAAAGGAACCAATGTTGAAGTTCTATCTTCATCATTTTTGGCCCCTTCTTCCTTGTTGTTAGAAGGCCTCACATGACCATGTTTTTTTAGTTGCTCCAAATGCACCACATGTCGAGGATCCACCTCCTTTTCCTTTTGTTGCTTCTTCTTTTGTGCATCTGAAAAACTCCCCCTTCTCTTGCTCTTTCCTTTTCTCTTTGGATTTGAGTTTTCGCCGTCACCAAGAAGCAAAAACCGTCTTCATCAATAATAACATTCCCCCTCCCCCATTCACACATCTTATTTAGATTATGTTTCTACATTGTTGTATGAGCCCTTGGAAAACTGTAATTATTTTTCATGATAAAAAAACTCAGGTATCAAGTCTTCATTCGAACCCCCTTCTTTGTCTGATTCGTACAACACCTTTTCAATCATCTATAACAAAACAATAAATTCGAGTAGACTATAAAGATTTGATTTACATAATTAATCAAAAAAATTCATAAGAGTTAACCCCTCCTCAAAATTGAAATCTATAACCAAAGAATTCATTTGTATCCAATAATCAATCCTAATTTTTTCAAAAATACGAACGAAAAAAAAAAGATAAATGGGATTAATTAAAACATTCTAAAAAATAAGTTAATTCTAAAAAAACAATAACTTAAGTGAAAATATGAATTAATAAACCATAAGGAGGATGATCGGGGGTAGTCTGAAGACCAGACATAAACCGATCAAGATGTTGATGAATCAAATTTTTGGCCTTCTGATAATGGAGCATTTGGTTCACTGTAGGACATTTTGACAATTCCTTCTTTCAATTTGTCCATGACTTTCTCCAGATTCTTCTTCTGTTACAATAACTTAGGGTTTTCACAAGTATTTTTTGGTGTGTTGATGGATACATCATTTTTCATGGCATTCCCTATTTATAGAAAAATTTTGGGTGGTTATGTTGTGACATTTGAAGTTTTATGGTTGTGGGGGTGATTTTATTTTTAAAACATGATTTTATTTTGAGATAGTGTATGAAGTGTCTTTTTTTAAAATAAATATTTTTAAAAAATAAAATCATGCCCCAAAACCATAAAAAATCAAAAAAAAAATCACAACATAACCACCCAAAAAACTTCTATAAGTAGGGAATACCACCAAAATGATATATTTGTCAACACACCAAAAAACACCTTGTGAAAACCCTAAGTTGATGTAGAAGAAGAGGAATCTGGATAAAGTCATGGAGAATTGCGATAAGGGATTGTGAAAATGTCCAACAGTGATCCCAATCCGCCATTATCAAAGACTCAAAACTCGATTCTTCAACAACGACACCTTAATAGTTTTATGTATGGTCATCAAACTACCCCTGATCATTCTTCTTACACTTGGGTAATTAATTTTTAAACTAAAGATTGTGTTTTTTTGTTAGAACTAAATGATTTGTAGAAAGTTTTAACTAATCTCCTTATCTTCTTTTTTCGAATTTTTGAAAAAATTAGACTTGATTATTGGATAAAAATGAGTTCTTTGGTTATAGGTTTCATTTTGAGGAAGTATTAACTCTTATGAATTTGGTTGATAACAATGTAACTTAAGATGCTTGTGGTCAAGCCTTATGAGATTATAGTATAATCCGTTCCTTTCTTTTGTTATGGATGATGGAAAAGGTGTTGCAGGAACTAGATGAAGAAACAAGGTTCGAAGAAGACTCAATATCTAGTTTATCAAGAAAGAGTATGATAGTTTGTCAAGTGCTCATATGACCCTCTGCTAAAAAACATCATTTGTAGAAGATGTGTGAAGAGGGAGAAGTACTTATGATTGATGGAGGATGGTTTTAGCTTTAAGCTGGAAGTCAAAACTTTAATCCAAAGGAGACATAAAGAGAAAAAGAAGGGGGAGTTCATCAATTACACAAAAGAAGGGTGACAAAAGGAAAAGGATCCTCGACATGAGGTGCATTTGGAGAAACCAATAAAACAGTGTCATGGGAAGCTTGCTAAGTACGAGGAAGCTATAATTTCAGCATTAGCAACAAAAGGAACCAATAGATCAATGTTGTCAGAAGGCTCTCAAGGTCCAGGAAGTCGGGGCTGACCAAGACACTTATGAAGGACTTGAGATTATCTTAGAAGAAACAAAATAATCTAGGGCTAGAAAGATATAGGAAGGGACACTAAAGTTAGGATTGTAGTTCCTTATATTTTTCATTATGATTAATTGTTTGTATAATGTTTTACTTCATCTATTTATTGTTTTCCTATAAAAATAGAATTAATTATAGTTTATCATATGGGTTTGCTGGGGAAAAAATTCTTAGATTATAGTTTCATTTTGAGTGCTTAGAAATGGGTCATTCTTGATAATCCAAATTTTCATTCTTCATTTCATATCTTGTCTTCATAACTATCCCACAGCATCATCCTTGTATTGGTAACTCATTTCTTCATATAATGTTTTTAATCTTTCATTATGATAAATTGTTGTCAGTGATTTGAATGGAGTTTTACTTCATCCTTAATCTTATTTGGAAAATTAAGGTTGATTGAGGAAACCATACATGCATCTTAGATACAACAATCAGTGTATCCTCACTAGTGGGGTTTAGTGATGACAAAATATATAGCACTAGTTACCTCTATCTTTGAGGGATATAGAGAATATTTCACATAAACTCTCGTCTAAAAAAAATTACCAACACATGAAAGTAAGAAAAAAAACAGAGACAATAAATAAAAATGTATAAATAAGTGTAGCAATAAATATAAATTCACATTGGAGAAAATAAACTACACAGATCTTAAATCCAGAACCAAGACAACAATAACATATCTACTAGCTTTATATCTTAATCATCAACCATCATATCTCTTTATGTAAAGTCATTTCCTTATTAGTTGATGTTGTATCATTTCCTGTAAAATCAACTCCCTTAATTCCTTTTCAATGTACATATACCTCACCTAACTCCTACGTACAACCAACATGTAATACATCCTCACAATTCCTATTATCATGGAGGTAGCACCTTGTGTAGTATAACTTCATTCTTAATCAGATTTTTCATAGTATGCCTACATATCCATTTGAGCATTGTCATTTCCATTGCCTTCATCTGCTTCATACAATAGTTTTAGTCTAACCACTAGAATATGTAATTTATCTTTAAGCCTTGTGACATATTTTTATCACATAGTATACTAGAGTTGAACCCACATTTTATTCACCTTATTCCAATATGGTGTGTGACATCATCGTCAATCAAACCGTCTCCTTAAAGTATAGACTGGAGAAATTTAAAATCTTGAGTATGACTAGTGCATCAATCTTCACTTTCGTTTCCCCTTCATGAGTTATAATTGAACTTGCACTCCATACAATCAATTCGATGCAATTTAATTCAGAATGTCAAATAAAAACATCAAACAATAAAACCAGAATACTAGAATAACAAGGCAAGAGCAATAAAATATCAAAACAAGAACGATAGAACCTGGGTGGTATCGAGGGTCGTCTAGATGATAAGGAATGATCACACGATATTAAAATTGTCGAAGCTCATCAAGCGAGTGGATCGATGGAACTAGGTCACCCCAAAATTCATCAACCTAAAGGGTTTCATTTTACCATACATGTTGTTTCGCAGATGCAACACACATACATAGAGAGGAAAGATGTCACGACCCAAAATCGAGCCGCGAGTGGCACCCACACTTATCCTACTATGTGAGCGAAACAACCAATCTAACCCCAACATTTCAATATAATATCAACAGAAATACAATGCGGAAGACTTAACTCATTAATGAAAATCAATTTAATAACTTCTAAAAACTCAACAACTATTATTATCCCCAAAATCTGGAAGTCATCATCACAAGAACATCTATCCTCAAATTACTAATCTAAGAGTATTTAAGAATCTAAAATAAGTAAAAAGCTAGTCCATGCCGGAAGTTCAAGGCATCAAGACTTGAAGAAGAAGATCCAGTCCAAGCTAGAAGCATTAGCTCACCCTGAAATCCGGTGTAATGAAGACTGGCTAGATTTGCGGTTGAGTTGAAGACGACGGCACGTTTGCTGCACTCCACAAATAACAAAGAAATAAACATAAAAGTAGGGGTCAGTACAAAACACAAGTACTGAGTAGGTATCATCGGCCAACTCAAAAGAAAACAGTATATATCAGACAATATCATAAATCAACTACAATACTCAACATGTAGCAACAACAAGTACTATAATCATTAATAAGTACCGTCAAGTTAAACCATGAGGACTCAAGCCTCAATACCATACTCATTTGGGAATTAGGTTCATTAGATTGAGTATATTAACATATTTCAAGATTCATTATCTTTGTTCCTCTCGTGTCGGTACGTGACACTCCGCTCCATATATTATCCTGGTGTCAGAACGTGACACTGCGATCCTCATATACTATCCTGGTACCGGAACGTGGCACCCGATCCATATTCAATCCTGGTGCCGGAACGTGGCACTCCGATCCTCATTCTATCCTTGTACCGGAACGTGGCACCCGATCCATATACTATCCTTGTGTCGGAACGTGACACTCTGATCCTCATATACTATCCTGGTATCGGAACGTGGCACCCGATCCTCTATTTCTATCCTGGTGTCGGAACGTGACACCCGATCCCCTAATCTCTATCCTAGTGTCGGAACGTGACACCCAATCCCCTAATCTCACTACTTTCATTCATCAAGCCTTCTTTTATACCAAGACATCATCATTAACAAAGTAGATTAGGGGTTTTCAAGATTTAGGATTCAATATCTTCATCATGCTTATTAATAGTCCAAAACGCCCCTTAAATTACTTAACAGAAATCCGACCCAGCCTGGGATTACGCAATCTGTGACGGCCCGTCATGCCTGTGACGGTCCGTCCTACAGGTCCGTCACAAAGTTCAGAGACTAATTTTCTGTGGAAAATGTGTGACGGTCCGTCGTGCCCACGACGGTCCGTCCTGCCATACTGTCACGAAGTTTAGAGAGTCGATTTCAGTACCCAAATTTCAGAATTCTAAGTATTTTGGAACGAGACCCCCTCGACGGTCTGTCGTTCCCATGACGGACCGTCGTGGGTTCCGTCGACTTAGACAGTTTTTCCAGAAATAACATCTGCTGCTCAAAACGACAAAACAGGTCGTTACAATAGATACCAATTTACCGATCGTTCGTCCTCGAACGATCACAAGAAGGAAAACAAGGGCGAAAAGGAGTACCTGAATCTGTAAACAGATGTAGGTATCTTTCTTGCATATCAACCTCCTTCTCCAAAGTGGCCTCTTCAACTGGTTGATTCTTCCATTGAACTTTGATGGATGCAATCTCCCTCGACCTCAACTTGCGGACGTCTCTATCTAAATTAGCAACAGGTTCCTCCTCATAAGACAAATTCTCATCAAGCAGAACCGAATCCCAATGAATGATGTAGTTTCCATCCCCATGGTATCTTTTCAACATAGACACGTGAAATACCGGATGCACTCCTGACAGCCTTGGAGGCAAGGCTAATTCATAAGCCACCTCCCCTACTCGCTTAAGTACTTCAAAGGGACCAATATACATTGGGCTAAGCTTACCTCGCTTACCAAACCGCATCACCCCTTTCATGGGCGAAACCTTCAACAAGACTTGTTCACCCTCCATGAACTCCAAGTCTCTAACCTTTCGATCTGCATATTCCTTTTGTCTACTTTGCGCCGCTAAAACCTTCTCTTGAATAGATTTCACTTTCTCCAATGAATCCCTCAAAAGGTCAGTACCCCAAGGTCTAACCTCAAATGCATCAAACCAACCAATGGGAGACCTACATCTCCTCCCATACAATGCTTCAAATGGAGCCATGTCAATACTGGAGTGATAGCTATTATTGTATGAAAACTCCTCTAAGGGTAAGAAGTTCTCCCAATGACCACCAAATTCTATCACACATGCACGAAGCATATCCTCCAACACTTGAATCGTTCGCTCAGACTGACCATCACTTTGAGGGTGAAATGCAGTACTAAGGTCCAACCTAGTACCTAATTCCGCATGCAATGTTCTCCAAAACTTAGAAGTAAATTGCGTACCTCTATCTGATATAATGGAGAGTGGAACTCCATGCAATCGAACAATTTATGAGATATATATTTTGGCTTACTTCTCTGCATTGTAAGTCACCTTGACCGGAATGAAGTGAGCAGACTTAGTTAGTCTGTCCACAATTACCCAAATTGAGTCAAACTTACCCAATGTCTTTGGAAGACCAACCACGAAGTCCATTGCAATTCTCTCCCACTTCTATTCAGGAATGGGCATTCTCTGAAGTGTTCCTCCGGGCCTCTGGTGTTCATACTTTACTTGTTGACAATTTGGACATTTGGCAACAAAATCAACAATGTTGCACTTCATTCTACTCCACCAAAAGTGTTGCTTTAGGTCACCGTACATCTTGGTTGCACCAGGATGTATAAAATATCCAGAACTATGAGCCTCTGTAAGAATAGTGTGGATCAAATTATCAACACGGGGCACACATACCCTTCCCTTAATTCACAAAACACCTTCCTCATCAATTATTGCTTCTTTAGCCTCTCCTCTCAACACCATATCCCGAATTCAACTTAGTTTCTCATCATCAAACTGTTTTCCCTTGATCTTGTCAAGAAAAGAAGATCTTGCCTCCACACAGGCCAAAAATCCTCCCTTCTCATTTACTTCTAGCCTCATGAAGTCATTAGCCAGGGTCTGAACCTCTCTAGCCAATGGGCGTCTAGAAACTTGTAAGTGGGCTAAACTACCCATGCTCCCTGCTTTTCTACTTAAGGCGTCTGCCACAACATTTGCCTTTCCTAGGTGGTACAAGATGGTAACATCATAGTCCTTCAGTAGTTCCATCTATCTCCTCTGTCTCAAATTCAAATGTTTCTGAGTAAAGACATACTGTAGGCTACGATGATCCGTATAGACATCACACTTAACCCCATACAGATAGTGCCTCCATTGCTTTAATGCAAATACTACCGCGGCCAATTCCAAATCATGGGTCGGGTAATTGCGTTCGTGCACCTTTAATTGTCTCGAAGCATAAGCAATTACATTCTTCTCTTGCATTAGCACTGCACCCAAACCAGAATAGGATGCATCACAATAAACAATGAAATTCTGACCCTCAACTGGCAAGGTAAGGATTGGTGCAGTAGTCAACAAGGTCTTGAGTTTCTGAAAGCTTTCCTCACATTCATCCGACAATACAAATGGAACATTCTGCTTAGTCAAGTTCGTCAATTCGGAAGGAATAGAAGAGAATCCCTTGACAAATCGACGGTAGTAGCTAGCTAAACCAACAAAGCTCCTTATTTCTGACACATTTGTAGGTCTTACCCAATTCTTCACTGTCTCAATCTTAGAAGGATCCACCATCACTCCATCCTTAGAAACCACGTGCCCCAAGAAGGACACTGATTCTAACCAAAACTCACACTTGGAGAACTTGGCATACAGCCTTTTCTCCCTTAATACTTCCAACACAATCCTCAATTGCTCCTCATGTTCCTTCTTACTCTTGGAGTATATCAATATATCATCAATAAATACGATCACAAAAAGATCCAGATATGGCTTAAAAATCCCATTCATCAAGCTCATGAAAGCAGCAGGGGCAGTCATAAAACCAAAAGACATCACTACAAATTCGTAATGCCCATACCTGGTCCGAAAAGCAGTCTTTGGCACATCCGTTGCCCGTATTTTCAATTGATGATAACCGGATCTCAAGTCAATCTTTGAGAAGACACAAGCACCTTGTAACTGATCGAACAAGTCATCAATGCAAGGAATGGGGTACTTGTTCTTAATAGTTACCATGTTCAACTGCCGGTAGTCTATGCACATCCGAAAACTCCCATCCTTCTTCTTCACAAATAACACCGGAGCACCCCAAGGAGATGCACTTGGTCTAATGAAGCCTTTGCTCAACAATTCTTGAAGTTGGGCCTTTAACTCTCTTAACTCCGCGGGGGCCATTCTATAAGGGGGTATAGAAATGGGGCGAGTACCCGGTTCCAGATCAATGCAAAAATCAATATCTCTATCCGGTGGCATACCAGGAAGATCTGCAGGGAACACGTCCAGAAACTCACGGACTACCGAAACCGACTCAATTGAAGGTACTTGGGTAGTGTCATCCCTGAGATGTGCCAAGAAAGTTAAACACCCCTTACTAACCATTCTCTTAGCACGAAGAAAGGAGATGATACGAACCGGAGTGGAAGTGTAGTCGCCCTCCCACACTAACGGATCTGTCCCAGGATTGGCTAACGTCACAGTTTTAGTATTACAATCCAAGATCGCAAAATTCGGAGAAAGCCAAGTCATACCCAGAATTACATCAAAATCAACCATTTCTATGATAACCAAGTCTACATAAGTATTGCTCCCCACAAAAGTCACCAGACAAGACCTATATACTTTTTCAACTATCACAAACTCACCCACCGGAGTAGAAACACGAATAGGCATGTCAAGCAATTCACAATGTAAATTAAGACCAGTAGCAAATGAGGAAGATACATATGAAAACGTGGAGCCAGGATCAAATAATACAGAATCCATGCAATCACAAACCAAAAGATTACCTGTGATAACAGCATCAGATGTCTCCGCTTCAGACCTCCCAGGGAAAGCGTAACAATGGGCCCTATCGCCTGTCTACCCATTGCCCCTACCATGTTATGCTGTAGTGGATCCAGTTTGCCCATCACCCCAGCCGTTTTGGTGACCACCATTACCTCGACCACCACGTCCTCTAGAATGACGGCCTCTTCCATGACCACTTCTACCACTGACTATTGGGGGTCTGTAACTCTGTTTTGGACAATACCTCTTAATATGTCCAGTCTCCCCACATCCATAACACTCTCTGGAGTCAAGCATAGGTCTCTCAGAGAAGTGTTGACCGGTCTGAGGTAGACCCCCAACTACAGTCTGTAGTGAAGACTGAATTGGTCGGACTGAGTAACCTCCTGAACCCTATCCTCTAGAGTAAGAACCATTAAACTCACCTCCCTTTCGAAACCTTTTTGATGTCGATGCCATGGTGAAGTCATCTCGCTTCACTCCTTCCACCTCTATCACGAAGTCTACCACTTCTTGAAAGGATTTTGCCGTAGCCGCTACCTGTAAGGCTGAAATCCGCAATTCTAACCTCAACCCCTTCACAAAATGGTGAATTCGCTCTTGTGGACTGAAACAAAGTTGGGTGGCATACCTGGATAATGCACGAAACTTAGCCTCATATGCAGTAACCGACATCCTACCTTGCTCTAGGCTCAAGAACTCATCTCTTTTCCTATCCCTCAAAGTCCGGGGGATATACTTCTCCATAAGCAAGCTAGAGAATGATGCCCAAGTCATAGGTGGTGCCTCTGTTGGTTGACACTCAACATGTGACCGCCACCACATTTTGGCGTTCCCTTGAAACTGATAAGTCACAAACTCAACACCAAACCGTTCTACTATACCCATCTTGTGTAGTAGCTCATGACAGTCAACCAGAAAATTGTAGGCATCCTCAGATTCAGCACCCTTGAAGACTGGAGGTTTCAATTTGAAGAACTTACTGAAAAGTTCATGCTGATCATTTGTCATTATAGGTCCTGTAGTCAGACGAGGAAACGTGCCTATTTCCAATGAGGCATCCATGCGGGGAGCCACAGTAGCTGCATGTTGTACCTCCGGAACCTGAGGTGCTGGTGCAGAAAACACTGGAGGTGTCTGGCCCTGATCAGATAACCCGCTAAGATAAGCAAGAACCTGATTGATCATCTCTGGGGTAGGTTGGGGTGGAAATCCCTCATTCTGTACTTGTTCATTCTCCCCTTCCTCACCCTCTCTTATCACTTCCTCATTCGGTGGAGGAGTCACCACCCTAGTACTAGTTGGGCTAGGTGCTTGTCCTCTTCCTCTAGAGGACGTCCTCCCACGACCTCTACCACGGCCTCTTGCCACTACTCCTCTTCGAGCTACAGCCCCAGTGGCTGGCTCAGATGCATCTTGCCTTGCCGGTGTTGGTATTGGCGCAGTCGTTGCTCTTGTTCTAACCATCTGTGAAATAGAGTGAAGATGGTCAGATACCAATTTGTATCACCTAGATACCAATTGGATCCAAGTAATAGCACGAAAGAAAGAATGAAAGAATGGAATTTTCCTAAAGTCTTATAGCCTCTCAAAGAAAAGTAAAGGCGTCCCCCTACCGTTCCTTAAGACTCTACTAGACTCGTTCTTGTGTGATGAGACCAACGAACCTAATGCTCTGATACCAAGTTTGTCACGACCCAAAACCGAGCCGCGACTGGCACCCACACTTATCCTACTATGTGTGCAAACCAACCAATCTAACCCCAACATTTCAATATAATATAAACAGAATACAATGCGGAAGACTTAACTCATTAATGAAAATCAATTTAATAACTTCTAAAAACTCAACAACTATTATTATCCCCAAAATCTGGAAGTCATCATCACAAGAACATCTATCCTCAAATTACTAATCTAAGAGTATTTAAGAAGCTAAAATAAGTAAAAAGCTAGTCCATGCCGGAAGATCAAGGCATCAAGACTTGAAGAAGAAGATCCAGTCCAAGCTAGAAGCATTAGCTCACCCTGAAATCCGGTGTAATGAAGACTGGCTAGAGTTGCGGTTGAGTTGAAGACGACGGCACGTTTGCTGCACTTCACAAATAACAAAGAAAGAAACATACAAGTAGGGGTCAGTACAAAACACAAGTACTAAGTAGGTATCATCGGCCAACTCAAAATAGAAAACAGTATATATCAGACAATATCATAAATCAACTGCAATACTCAACATGTAGCAACAACAAGTACTATAATCATTAATAAGTACCGTCAAGTTCAACCATGAGGACTGAAGCCCCAATACCATACTCATTTGGGAATTAGGTTCATTAGATTGAGTATATTAACATATTTCAAGATTCATTATCTTTATTCATCTCGTGTCGGTACGTGACACTCCGCTCCATATACTATCCTGGTGTCGGAACGTGACACTCCGATCCTCATATACTATCCTGGTACTGGAACGTGGCACCCGATCCATATTCTATCCTGGTGCCGGAACGTGGCACTCCGATCCTCATTCTATCCTGGTACCGGAACGTGGCACCCGATCCATATACTATCCTGGTGTCAAAACGTGACACTCCGATCCTCATATACTATCCTGGTACCGGAACGTGGCACCCGATCCTCTATTTCTATCCTGGTGTCGGAACGTGACACCCGATTCCCTAATCTCTATCTTGGTGTCGGAACGTGACACCCGATCCCCTAATCTCACTACTTTCGTTCATCAAGCCTTCTTTTATACCAAGGCATCATCATTAACAAAGTAGATTAAGGTTTTTCAAGATTTAGGATTCAATAGCTTCATCATGCTTATTTTATCACAATTATATAATCACATTCATGCAAGCATACAATTAAGCATATAGAAGGGTTTACAATACTACCAATACATATCATTCGCTATTAAGAGTTTACTACGAATAGCATAAAAACCATAAGCTACCTCCACCGAAGATTCGTGATCAAGCAAGCAAATTCCCAAAGCGTTGTTTCCCTCTTCGTTTCTCCTCTTTCTCGTTCGTTTTTCCCTCGTTTGTTCTTTCTATTTTTCTTATTCAAACCCTCTTTCTTTTACCCTAATTAGCATATAATTAAGTAAAAAAGATGACAAAAATAACCCACTAATTATTCCAAGGTTACCTCCTTTAACCCCCAAGTAATTGAGTTATTAATATTAAACCACTAACTTTATAATTATAGCAAGAATAGTCCAAAACGCCCCTTAAATTACTTAACAGAAATCCGACCCAGCCTGGGATTACGCAACCTGTGACGGCCCGTCGTGCCTGCGAAGGTCCGTCCTGCAGGTCCGTCACAAAGTTCAGAGACTAATTTTCTGTGGAAAATGTGTGACGGTCCGTCATGCCCACGACGGTCCGTCCTGCCATTCCGTCACGAAGTTCAGAGAGTCGATTTCAGTACCCAAATTTCAGAATTCTAAGTGTTTTGGAACGAAACCCCCTCGACGGTCCGTCGTGTCCATGACGGTCCGTTGTGGGTTCCGTCGACTCAGACAGTTTTTCCAGAAATAACATCTGCTGCTCAAAACGACTAAACAGGTCGTTACAAAAGAGATAGATCGAAAAAAGTAGAGGGGCGATCTACGATACGTGACTCCAACCAAAAAGAAGAAGAAGAAAAGGGGTAAGATAGAGATATAGAGAGGGGGGAGGGGGGAGATAGGGAGAGAAATAAAGAGAAGAAGGAGCCCTTATTAAATGAAATACACTTTATTGTCGCATATTCCAATTTATGTTTATAAATGTCACTTTATTGCTGCATATTCTAATTTTACTTCCCTCATATATTTGTGTATGTAAATTCATTCATTATAAATATATTAATAAATAATAATCATTCAAATTACGATATACGTGTTCGGTAGATTGATATAAACCATGTTGTCGTATTAATTTATGAAGAGATAATCTATATAATTGGCTGATTTGATAAGAATATTTATATCTAATAGTGGTATTGAATAGAATATTGAACAATAATAAAATTCCCCGGCAAAACCATTTGGGATGAATATAAGGGATTCGAGACGAGTTTTTCACCAAATACACAATTATACACAATCGTAATATCCAAATTTGCTCAAGTCGCGTGCTTAGCCCCAACAACAGCATAAGCCACTCGTAGATTTATATTGGGCCACATATCTTGATTTGGGCCAATATTGTATTCTCTTTATAGGGTAAATAATAGAAATCCATTTGTTTATAACCCAGAAAAGGGTGCCAAAAATATATTTTTTATCTTTTGAGCCTTAATGACATATTCTTATCGCATAATATACTAGAGGTGAGCACTATTTTTATCCACCTCATTCCAATATGGTCTGTGACATCATCATTAATCAACCTGTCTCCTTAAACTAGACGGAAGCCATTTAAAATCTTGAATATTACTACTGCATCAATCTTCACTTTCACTTCAACCTCACAAGTTATGACTGAACTTGCATTCCATTTACAATCAATTTAATTCAGAATATCTAATAGAAACATCAAACAATAAAACAAGGATACTAAAATAACTAGGCAAGAGGGACAAAATAACAAAACAAGAACGATAGAACTTAGGTGTATTCGAGGGTCGTCCAGATGATACAGAATGATTCGATGATTTCAAAGTCATCGAAGTTCATCAAGCGGGTGTATCGAAGGAATTAGGTCATCCCAAAATTCATCGTAAAAAAGGGGTTTCATTTTACCGCTCATGTTTCTTCACATATGCAAAACAAACACATACACAAAGCAGTAGAAGAGGAAAGAAATAGATCGAAAGGAGTAAAGGGGCGATCTACGATGCTTGACTCCAACAAACAAGTAGAAGAGGAGGAGGGATAGATATAAAGAGAGGGAGAAAGAGCGAGAGTGATAGATAAATAGATATATAGATAGATAAATTGAGAGAGATGGGAGATAGGGAGAGGAATACAGAGAAGAAGGAGCCCTTATTAATCGATATTCACTTTATTGTCGTATATTCTCATTTTAATACCCTCATATTTCTACATATGTAAGTTTATTCATTATTGAGATATTAATAAATAATGATAATTCAAATTACAATATTTGTTATGGGTAGATGGATATAGACCATATTATGGTATTAATTGCAATTGGCATAATACATACATTGGACCCTAAACTTTACTTTAAATTTTAACTTTGACCTCCAACTTTTATAATGCAAAAACAGACAGTTTAACTATCCAACTTTTAAATAAATAAACACATGAGTCCTACATGGCAAAATACATGTTGGACACCACGTAGGACAAAAAATGACATGTAGAATGACATGTAGGACATGCGTGTCTATTTGTTCAATTTTGTACAAGTTTAAGTGTCTACTTATGCACACCCAAAGTTGAAGGGCATATATGTGATTTGAAGTCAAGTTAAAGGGCATATTTATGTATTATGCCAATTTGTCAATTATTTTTGGAGTTATGAGGGCATCTCCAATTCAATCATCTATTTTACTCTCCAAATATAGAGTTCTATTTTTTTCAAATAACCAACTCCAACCAAATTCTTTATTTTACTGTCTAAAAAGAAAACTTTTTCTCTCTTGTAAATATTATATTATTATTTCTACTTATCCTTATTTCTTAATATTAATATTTTATGTATTTTTTCTCAAATAATTACTTTATATAATTTTTAATGTAATATAAAATAATATTTTATTTTTAATTTTTTAGATAACTGTAATTGCAAGAAATATAACATAATACATAAATTAGGGGACAAATTAAAATAAAAATGACATACAATTACATAAACACTTAATTTTCAAGATAATTACGTTGCTTCCATAAAGCTCTATTAATGCATTACGAAGTTTAAAATGGGCTTTTTTGTCCTTAATTTTTTTATGTCTAGCTAAAAATTATTCAAATCGGAGATTTTCATCTACCACCATTTCTATAGTTGGAGTTGGAGCCTCTACGACATCTTATATTGGTGCATTGAGATCACATTCATCCTCAATTATCATGTTGTGCAGTACAATATGACGTTATTATATCATGTAGCACTTAATTTCTCCAAATATGTTATGGTCCTGCAAAATTTCGAATTTACGTTCAACATCTTTTCAACACGATTCTTATTTCATCGCGAAATATTTCTTCTTTTGGGAATGAGGTCACGAATAGTTTGAACTATTGTCGACCAACGGCTATGTAATAACCCATATTGTATTCTTTTCAATGAATAACATAATGAGGGGGAGGCACAATACCACTAGCAAGATGGGAAAATAAAATGTGACAACTCTAAAACATTAATATTGTTACTGGTGCCAGGAAAACCAAAATAAGCATGTCATGTGTCATGTATTGTATTGTATTGTATTGTGATCTTGTATTTAAATTACTATGTTATGTATTGTTATCTGGTATTTAAACTATAAATCATGTATTGTATTTTTAAATTAAATTTTTTGTCTTGCAATTTTAATTTTGTATATACTTTATAATGAAAATTAATAATAAAATAAAATTTCATTATTGACGAAAATTAGAAAAAAATTAAAATACTATTATTTTGAAATTAAAGTAGTATATATTAAAAATATTTTTTAAATATTATAATACATTTAAAAAAGAATTATGAATATTAGATATTTAATTAATGAAATTATATGTAAAATAATATGTTAATAAGAAAGTAATAGAAATACTAATAAAATAATGAAAAAGTGAAATAGAAAGTGTGAATAGTAGTTCTTCGTCTCTATAAATGGATAACAGAGGGTGATTTGGAGGTGGGTTGGAGTGTCCATTCTCTATTTTACTCTCCAAACAGAGAATGTAGAGTAAAATAAAGGTGGGTTGGAGATGGTCTTACTAACTACAATCTTTATTCATTGGCAGAATTTCCAACTAATTAGATATTGGTGGGCAAGTTTACTAACAAATTACATTTCGTTACTAATTTACCAACACATTTACATTTGGTTGATAAATTTAGTAACAAAATCTCTATGTTGATAAATGTTTGGTTAGTAATTCATTGGTAATATGTTAATAAATAATATAAACAACTTTTTAGTCATATTTACCAATCGATATATACTTGGTTGGTAATATTACCAACAAAAGGTGTGTGTTAGTAATATTTTAGTTATTAATCCATTGGTAGAATGTTGCTAAATTTGACGCTATTTTTTTCTCACTGAATTTACCAACTAAAATACTTAGTTAGTAAGGTTTAGGTTGGTAATATGTTAGTTGTTAGGTTTTAAAATATAATTCAGTTAGAAATATGTTGATAATTTGTTAGTAGAATACTAACCAACTTAAGTTGTTCGTAAAATTTGTTGGAAAGTTGAATTTTTATTGTAGCTATTATGCAAAATTTCAATCAATATAATGCCAAAATTAAAAATTGAATCATACCAGATTCAGGCCATAAAAATATAATTTTCATACAAATTTGATCTTATTATTATACCAATTTCATACAAAGTATTTGTAACGACCTGTTTAGTCGTTTTGAGCAGCAGATTTTATTTCTGGAAAAACTGGCTGGGACGACGGATGTCACGACAGACCGTCGTGGTCACGACGGCCCGTCGAGGAGGTTTCGTTCCATGACACTTAGAATTCTTAAATTTGGATATTAAAATCGACTCTCTGTAATCTGTGACGGACCTGCAGGACGTGCCGTCACAGCTACGACGAACCGTCGTGAGGCATCATTTCAATATACTTAGGAATTCTGAAATTGGGTACTGAAAATCGAGTCTCCGACCGTCATGACGGAGGTGCAGGACGGACCGTCACAGGTGTGACGGACCGTCACAGACTCTTTGGTGGAAAATGGAATTCTGGCCCTTACGACGACCTGCGTGACGGACCATCGCAGGCACGACGGCCCGTCACAGGTTGCGTAATCCCAGTTGGAATCGGATTTCTGGTTAAGTTTTAAGGGACGTTTTGGACTATTCTTTCCTTAATTATGGATTTCGTGGGTTTATATTAATAACTCAAATTCTTGAGGGATAAAAGAGGTAACTTTGGATTAATTAGTGGGGTATTATTGTCATCTTTTACACTTAATTATATGTTAATTAGGGTAAAGGAAAGAGGGTTTGAATAAGAAAAAGAGAAAGAACAAGAAAAGGGAAGAGGAACGAATTGAGAGAGAGGATAAACGAGAAGAAGAAACAAAGCTTGGGAAATTGCTTGTTGATTCGAATTCTTCGGTGGAGGTAGGTTATGGTTTATGCTATCTTGTAGTAAACTCTTAGTAGCGAATGATATGTGTTAGTAGTATTGTAAACCCTTCTATATGCTTAATTTTATGCTTGCATGATTGTGATTATGAAATTGTGATAAAATAAGCATGATGAAGCTATTGAATCCTAAATCTTGAAAGAAACCCTAATTCACTTGTTATTGATGATGCCTTAGTGTAAAAGAAGGCTTGATAAATTATATAATGAGATTGATGATGCCTTAGTATAAAAGAAGGCTTGATGAATTAGGGGATCGGGTGTCACGTTCTGACACCAGGATAGAAATAGAGGATCGGGTGCCACATTCCGGTACCAGGATTGAAATAGAGGATCGGGTGCCACGTTCCGACACTAGCAGAGAATATGGATCGGGTGCCACGTTCCGCTACCAGGATAGAATGAGGATCGGAGTGTCACGTTCCGACACCAGGATAGAATATGGATCGGGTGCCACGTTCCGGTACCAGGATAGAATGAGGATCGGGTGCCACGTTCCGGTACCAGGATAGAATGAGGATCGGAGTGTCACGTTCCGACACCAGGATAGTATATGGATCGGGTTCCACGTTCCGGTACCAGGATAGAATGAGGATCGGAGTGTCACGTTCCGACACCAGGATAGTATATGGATCGGGTGCCACGTTCCGGTACCAGGATAGTATATGAGGATCGGAGTGTCACTTTCCGACACCAGGATAGTAGATGGAGCGGAGTGTCACGTACTGACACGAGGGGAATAAAGATAATGAATCTTGAAATATGTTAATGAATTCAATCTAATGAATCTAATTCCCAAATGAGCATGATATTGAGGCTTGAGTCCTCATGGATGAACTTGTTAGTACTTATTGATTATTTTAGTACTTGTTGTTGCTACATGTTGAGTATTATAGTTGAATTATGATGTTACTTGATGTATATTGTTTTCTATTTTGAGTTGGCCAATGATATCTACTCAGTACTTGTGGTTGTACTGACCCCCTACTTTTACGTTTTCTTCTTTGTTATTTGTGGAATGCAGCAAACGTTCCGTCAACTTCAACTCAACAGTAGATCTAGCCAGTCTTCACGACCTTCGGAAATTCAGGGTGAGCTAATGCGTCTAGTTTGGACTGTATCTTCTTCTTCAATTCTTGATGCCTTGAACTTCCGGCATGGACTAGCTTTTATTTATTTTAGCTTCTTAGACGTTTTTAGTTTAGTAATTTGAGGATAGATGTTCTTGTGATGATGACTTCCAGATTTTGGGTAATAATAGATGTTGAATAACAATAGTTTTTGAATTGATTTTATTAATGAGTTTAAGTCTTCCGCATTACTTTCTGTCGATATTATATTGAAATGTTAAGGGTTTGTTTGGTTGGTTCGCTCACATAGGAGGGTAAATGTGGCTGCCAGTCGCGGCTCGGTTTTTGGGTCATGACAAACTTGGTATCAGAGCATTAGGTTCATTGGTCTCATCACACAAGAACGAGTCTAGTAGAGTCTTAAGGAACGGTAGGGGGACGCCCTTACTTTTCCTTGAGAGGCTATAAGACTTTAGGAAAATTCCATTCTTTCATTCTTTCTTTCGTGCTACTACTTGAGTCCAATTGGTATCTAGGTGATACAAATTGGTATCTGACCATCTTCACTCTATTTCGCAGATGGTTAGAACTAGAGCAACGACCGCACCAGCAGCAACAACGGCAAGACCAGAAACATCTGAGCCAGCCACTGGGGCTGTTGCTCGAGGAAGAACAGTGGCAAGAGGCCGTGGTAGAGGCCGTGGGAGGACATCCTCTAGAGGAAGAGGACGAGCACCTAGTCCATCTGATGCTAGGGCGGTGACTCCTCCACCGACTGAGGAGGTAGTAAGAGAGGGTGAGGAAGGGGAAACTAAACAAGAGCAGAATGAGGAATTGCCACCCCAACCTACCCCAGAGATGATCAATCAGGTTCTTGCTTATCTTAGCGGGTTACCTGATCACGGTCAGGCACCTCCAGTGGTTTCTGCACCAACACCTCCGGTTTCAGAAGTACGACATGCGGCTACTATGGCTCCCCGCATGGATGCCTCATTGGAGATAGGCACATTTCCCCGTCTGACTACTGGACCGATAATGACAAACGATCAGCACGAACTTTTAAGTAAGTTCTTGAAATTGAAACCTCCAGTCTTCAAGGGTGCAGAATCTGAAGATGCTTATGATTTTCTGGTTGATTGTCATGAGCTACTACATAAGATGGGGATAGTAGAACGGCTTGGCGTTGAGTTCGTAAGCTATCAGTTTCAAGGGAACGCCAAAATGTGGTGGCGATTACATGTCGAGTGTCAACCGACAGAGGCCACACCTATGACTTGGGCATCCTTCTCTACCCTCTTTATGGAGAAGTATATCCCGAGGACTTTGAGAGATAGAAAAAGGGATGAGTTCTTGAGTCTCGAGCAAGGTAGGATGACGGTTAACGCATATGAGGCTAAGTTTCGTGCTTTATCAAGGTATGCCACCCAACTTTGATTCAGTCCACAAGAGCGGATTTGCCGTTTTGTGAAGGGGTTGAGGTCTGAATTGCGGATTTCAGCCTTACAGGTAGCGGCTACGGCGAAATCCTTCCAAGAGATGGTAGACTTTGTGATAGAGGTGGAAGGAGTGAAGCCAGATGACTTCACCACAACATCGACATCAAAGAGGTTTCGAAAGGGAGGTGAGTACAACGGTTCGTATACTAGAGGACAGAGTTCTGGAGGCTACTCAGTTCGACCAATTCAGTCTTCACTACAGACTGTAGTTGGGGGTCCACCTCAGACCGGTCAACACTTCTCTGAGGGGCCGATGCGTGAACCCAGAGAATGTTATGGATGTGGGGAGATTGGACATATTAAGAGGTATTGTCCAAACCGGAGTTACAGAACCCCACTAGCTAGAGGTAGGGGTGGTCATGGTAGAGGCCGTTTTTCAGGAGGACGTGGTGGTCGAGGTAATGGTGGCCACCACAACGGCAGAGGTGATGGGCAAACTGGAGCCACTACGACACAACATGGTAGGGGCAATGGACAGACGGGTGATAGGGCCCATTGTTACGCATTCCCTGGGAAATCTGAAGCGGAGGCGTCTGATGCTGTTATCACAGGTAATCTTTTGGTTTGTGATTGCATGGCATTTGTATTATTTGACCCTGGTTCCACGTTTTCATATGTATCTTCATCATTTGCTAATGGTCTAAATTTACATTGTGAATTACTTGATATGCCTATTCGTGTTTCTACTCCGGTGGGTGAGTCTGTGGTAGTTGAAAAGGTATATAGGTCTTGTTTGGTGAATTTTGTGGGGAGCAACATTTATGTAGATTTGGTTATCCTAGAAATGGTTGATTTTGATGTAATTCTGGGTATGACTTGGCTTTCTCCGCAATTTGCGATCTTGGATTGTAATGCAAAAACTGTGACGTTAGCCAAGCCTGGGACAGATCCGTTAGTATGGGAGGGCGACTACACCTCCAATCCGGTGCGTATCATATCCTTTCTTTGTGCTAAGAAAATGGTTAGTAAAGGGTGTTTAGCTTTCTTGGCACATCTCAAGGATGACACTACCCAAGTACCTTCGATTGAGTCGGTTTCGGTAGTCTGTGAGTTTTTGGATGTGTTCCCTGCAGATCTTCCTGGTATGCCACCAGATAGGGATATTAACTTCTGTATCGATCTTGAACCGGGTACTCGCCCCATTTCTATACCCCCTTATAGAATGGCTCCCGCGGAGTTAAGAGAGTTAAAGGCACAACTTCAAGAGTTGTTGAGAAAAGGCTTCATTAGACCAAGTGCATCTCCTTGGGGTGCTCCGGTTTTGTTTGTGAAGAAGAAGGATGGGAGTTTTCGGATGTGCATAGACTACCGGCAGTTGAACAAGGTAACTATTAAGAACAAGTATCCTCTTCCTCGCATTGATTACTTATTCGATCAACTACAAGGTGCTTGTGTCTTCTCGAAGATCGACTTGAGATCCGGTTATCATCAATTGAAAATACGGGCAACAGATGTGCCAAAGACCGCTTTTCGGACTAGGTATGGGCATTATGAATTTTGTAGTGATGTCCTTTGGTCTTACAATGCCCCCGCTGCTTTCATGAGCTTGATGAATGGGATTTTTAAGCCATATTTGGACCTCTTTGTGATTGTATTTATAGATGATATACTGGTATATTCTAAAAGTAAGAAGGAACATGAGGAGCATTTGAGGATTGTGTTGGAAATGTTGAGGGAGAAAAAGCTTTATGCCAAGTTCTCTAAGTGTGAGTTTTGGCTAGATGCAGTGTCCTTCTTGGGGCATGTGGTCTCTAAGGAAGGAGTGATGGTAGATCCTTCTAAGATTGAGACAGTGAAGAATTGGGTAAGACCCACTAATGTGTCAGAAATAAGAAGCTTTGTTGGGTTAGCTAGCTACTACCGCCGATTTGTCAAGGGATTCTCCTCTATTGCTTCCAAACTGACGAACTTGACTAAGCAAAATGTTCCATTTGTATGGTCGGTGAGTGTGAGGAAAGCTTTCAGAAACTCAAGACTTTGTTGACTACCGCGCCTATCCTCACCTTGCCGGTAGAGGGTAAGAACTTCATTGTTTATTGTGATGCATCCTATTCAGGTTTGGGTGCAGTGCTAATGCAAGAGAAGAACGTGATTGCTTATGCTTCAAGACAATTAAAAGTGCATGAACGCAACTATCCAACTCATGACTTGGAATTGGCCGCGGTAGTATTTGCATTGAAGCAATGGAGGCACTATTTATATGGGGTTAAGTGTGAAATCTATACGGATCATCGTAGCCTACAGTATGTCTTTACTCAGAAAGATTTGAACTTGAGACAAAGTAGATGGATGGAACTACTGAAGGACTACGATATCACTATTTTATATCATCCGGGGAAAGCTAATGTTGTAGCGGATTCTTTAAGTAGAAAGGCCGGAAGCATGGGAAGTCTAGCTCATTTGCAAGCTTCTAGACGCCCATTGGCTAGAGAAGTGCAGATTTTGGCTAATGACCTCATGAGGTTAGAAGTAAATGAGAAGGGAGGATTGTTAGCTTGTGTAGAGGCGAGATCTTCTTTTCTTGACAAGATCAAGGGAAAACAGTTTGATGATGAGAAGCTAAGTCGAATCCGAGATAAAGTGTTACAAGGAGAGGCTAAAGAAGCAACAATCGATGAGGAAGGTGTTTTGAGGATAAAGGGAAGGGTATGTGTACCCCGCATCGATGATTTGATCACCACTATTCTTACAGAGGCTCATAGTTCCGGATATTCTATACATCCTGGTGCAACCAAGATGTATCGTGACCTAAAGCAACACTTCTGGTGGAGTAGAATGAAGCGAGATATTGTTGAGTTTGTTCCTAAATGTCCAAATTGTCAACAAGTAAAGTATGAACACCAGAGGCCTGGAGGAACACTTCAGAGAATGCCCATTCCAGAATGGAAGTGGGAGAGAATCGCAATGGACTTTGTGGTTTGTCTTCCAAGGACAATGGGTAAATATGACTCGATTTGGGTAATTGTTGATAGGTTAACTAAGTCTGCTCATTTCATTCCGGTCAAGGTGACTTATAATGCAGAAAAGTTAGCAAAAATCTATATCTCGGAGGTGGTTCGGTTGCATGGAGTCCCACTCTCCATCATATCAGATAGAGGTACGCAGTTTACTTCTAAATTTTGGAAAACACTGCATGCGGAATTGGGTACTAGGTTGGACCTTAGTACCGCGTTCCATCCTCACACTGATGGTCAGTCTGAGCGAACGATTCAAGTGTTGGAGGATATGCTTCGTGCATGCGTGATAGAGTTTGGTGGTCATTGGGATAGCTTCTTACCTTTGGCAGAGTTTTCATACAATAATAGCTATCACTCCAGTATTGATATGGCCCCATTTGAAGCATTGTATGGTAGGAGAAGTTGGTCTCCCATTGGGTGGTTTGATGCATTTGAGGTTAGACCTTGGGGTACTGATCTTTTGAGGGATTCATTAGAGAAAGTGAAGTCTATTCAAGAAAAGCTTCTAGCGGCGCAAAGTAGACAAAAGGAGTATGCAGACCGAAAGGTTAGAGACTTGGAGTTCATGGAGGGTGAACAAGTCTTGTTGAAGGTTTCACCCATGAAAGGGGTGATGCGGTTTGGCAAAAGAGGTAAGCTAAGTCCAAGGTATATTGGACCATTTTAGGTACTAAAGCGAGTAGGGGAGGTGGCTTATGAATTAGCCTTGCCCCCAGGGCTGTCCGGAGTGCATCCGGTATTTCATGTGTCCATGTTGAAAAGATACCATGGAGATGGAAACTACATTATCCGTTGGGATTCAGTTTTGCTTGATGAGAAGTTGACTTATTAGGAGGAACCGGTTTCTATATAAGATAGAGAAGTTCGCAAGTTGAGGTCGAGAGAAATTGCATCCATCAAAGTTCAATGGAAGAATCGACCGGTTGAAGAGGCTACTTGGGAGAAGGAGGCGGATATGCAAGAAAAATACCCACATCTGTTTACAGATTCAGGTACTCCTTTTCGCCATTGTTTTTCTTCTTTTGATCTTTCGGGGACGAACGATGGGTAAATTGGTATCTATTGTAACGACCTGTTTAGTCGTTTTGATCAGCAGATTTTAATTTTTGGAAAAACTGGCTGGGACGACGGATGTCACAACGGACCATCGTGGTCACGACGGCCCGTCGAGGAGGTTTCGTTCCATGACACTTAGAATTCTTAAATTTGGATATTAAAATCGACTCTCTGTAATCTGTGACGGACCTGCAGGACGTGTCGTCACAGCTACGACGAACCGTCGTGAGGCATCGTTTCAATATACTTAGGAATTCTGAAATGGGTACTGAAAATCGAGTCTCTGACCATCATGACGGAGGTGCAGGACGGACCGTCACAGGTGTGACAGACCGTCACAGACTCTTTGGTGGAAAATGGAATTCTGGCCCTTACGACGACCTGCGTGACGGACCATCGCAGGCACGACGGCCCGTCACAGGTTGCGTAATCCCAGTTGGAATCGGATTTCTGGTTAAGTTTTAAGGGACGTTTTGGACTATTCTTTCCTTAATTTGATTTCGTGGTTTATATTAATAACTCAAATTCTTGAGGGATAAAAGAGGTAACTTTGGATTAATTAGTGGGGTATTATTGTCATCTTTTACACTTAATTATATGTTAATTAGGGTAAAGAAAAGAGGGTTTGAATAAGAAAAAGAGAAAGAACAAGAAAAGGGAAGGAACGAATTGAGAGAGAGGATAAACGAAAGAAGAAACAAAGCTTGGGAAATTGCTTGTTGATTCCAATTCTTCGTGGAGGTAGGTTATGGTTTATGCTATCTTGTAGTAACTCTTAGTAGCGAATGATATGTGTTAGTAGTATTGTAACCTTTCTATATGCTTAATTGTATGCTTGCATGATTGTGATTATGAAATTGTGATAAAATAATCATGATGAAGCTATTAAATCCTAAATCTTGAAAGAAACCCTAATTCACACTTGTTATTGATGATGCCTTAGTGTAAAAGAAGGCTTGATAAATTATATAATGAGATTGATGATGCCTTAGTATAAAAGAAGGCTTGATGAATTAGGGGATCGGGTGCCACGTTCCGACACTAGGATAGAAATAGAGGATCGGGTGCCACATTCCGGTACCAGGATAGAAATAGAGGATCGGGTGCCACGTTCCGACACCAGGATAGAATATGGATCGGGTGCCACGTTCTGGTACCAGGATGAATGAGGATCGGAGTGTCACGTTCCGACACCAGGATAGAATATGGATCGGGTGCCACGTTCCGTACCAGGATAGAATGAGGATCGGTGCCACGTTCCGGTACCAGGATAGAATGAGGATCGGAGTGTCACGTTCCGACACCAGGATAGTATATGGATCGGGTGCCACGTTCCGGTACCAAGGATAGAATAAGGATCGGAGTGTCACATTCCGACACCAGGATAGTATATGGATCGGGTGCCACGTTCCGGTACCAAGGATAGTATATGAGGATCGAGTGTCATGTTCCGACACCAGGATAGTAGATGGAGCGGAGTGTCACGTACCGACACGAGGGGAATAAAGATAATGAATCTTGAAATATTTAATGAATTCAATCTAATGAATCTAATTCCCAAATGAGCATGATATTGAGGCTTGAGTCCTCATGGATGAACTTGTTAGTACTTATTGATGATTTTAGTACTTGTTGTTGCTACATGTTGAGTATTATAGTTGATTTATGATATTACTTGATGTATATTGTTTTCTATTTTGAGTTGGCCGATGATATCTACTCAGTACTTGTGGTTGTACTGACCCCCTACTTTTACGTTTTCTTCTTTGTTATTTGTGGAATGCAGCAAACGTTCCGTCAACTTCAACTCAACAGTAGATCTAGCCAGTCTTCACGACCTTCGGAAATTCAGGGTGAGCTAATGCGTCTAGCTTGGACTGGATCTTCTTCTTCAAGTCTTGATGCCTTGAACTTCCGGCATGGACTAGCTTTTATTTGTTTTAGCTTCTTAGACGTTTTTAGTTTAGTAATTTGAGGATAGATGTTCTTGTGATGATGACTTCCAGATTTTGGGGAATAATAGATGTTGAATAACAATAGTTTTTGAATTGATTTTATTAATGAGTTTAAGTCTTCCGCATTACTTTCTGTCGATATTATATTGAAATGTTAAGGGTTAGTTTGGTTGGTTCGCTCACATAGGAGGGTAAATGTGGGTGCCAGTCGCGGCTCCGTTTTTGGGTCGTGACAGTATACCAGATTCGTACCAAGAAAATTAATAATACTTCTAACAATTAGTTGTCAATTATTAGATAAACATTATACAAAATTCATTTCAATATAACATAAAATTGTACCACATGGTATAATCAGTATACCATTTTTTTAAATTATGTAGTTTTTTTAACCAAAACATAAAAAAATGATTTCATATCTGTATCATTAATATTAAAATCAATCCTAAGTTGTGAAGTTATCTGTCATGACCCGAGTCTACACCCTGAATGTGGCCGGCACTCAAAGACCATTGTTGGTCCCCAAGCGAACCCTCATCCTGGCTGACTACAAGCAGAAGACTAACTTAAACATACAAAAGATTAAATCTAAACAAAATTCATGAAACTGAATTACAAACTTTAACTCAAATGAAAAACTTTTAATAAAATAATATATTAAACTCGCCATAAAATATGCAACCTAAGTCTTTAAAACATTTAATAAAATAAATGAATAATACAAGACTTCTTAACTAAATTGACTATCTATGAAGCCTCTAACTGAGAAAGATGGAAGTCGGAACAATACCAATGACATCCTAACTAAACTGAAAAATAAATGAAATCCTCCGGATGTAAGGAGGATCACCATACCTAACTCGAACTCTCGGATATATCAACGACGCTCTTGTTGAACATCCTGAATACATGTATATGCATCATGAGAAGATGCAGGTCAATTGGCGTAGTACATGAAATGCACGTGCATGTAAGGGGAAATATAAAGCATAAAACATAGGCTTCAACTTGATAAAAAGAAAAACATACTTATCTCTTTACAAACTTGCTCAACTCAAGGAATACTCGAGATAATCAACAATACTCAACTTTCTCAACTAAGAAGTATTCAAGGATAACATAGTCAACTAGAGATTAGATACTCAACTCAAAGATATGATATTCGACTCTGGATACTCAACTCAATATAAAGCAAGAATAGGCATGCAATATAGAGGAAGCTTTATAAAATAATAAAAGCAACTTAGTTCGTTAAAGAAAATGCAATAACAAACTCAATTTTACTTATATAAGAAAGTAATATAGTTTTATGGGAGATTCTCTAACCGACAATCATCAGTATGAGTCTAAGAGATGGCACGTTGCAACAGGATCGTTCTACACCTTACCGTCAGTATAGAACCTGAACTACTAAGTGGAACCACTAGCCTATCTTAAAAAGTACTAAGGAATCATCTAAAAAGTATGACCGTTCTTTTGTCAATGTTGGTGACATGGTTTATGGGGGCTTGAGTTAATATGAATTGTTTCCCCATATCGTGCTCAATATTACTCCCAAAATACTTAGCTTATATTTTTTTAAAACAACTTCTTCTCTGGTTTGAGGTAATTGCTCAAGCTTAGCTTTAAAAGTTAACTTGGAAATCATAGTTTTCTCTTTATTGAAAACTAGCCAAAGGATCTATTGTAAGTCTAGCTTTCTTTCTTACTCAAAATGTGAAAACATTTGTAACTCCTAGTGATACTTAGTTCCCTTATAACATTTGAGAAATCAACTCAACTCTTCACTCTTTGCTTGACTTTAAACTTGTGATCTTAAATCAACTCTTAGGGAATAGTTAGTTCCCTTATATTTCTTGAAGGTTAGCTTTAAATTTTTACTCTTTAATCTAACTTGAAACTTGAGCTTTAAAACGAAGATAAAATGTTTAAATAAGACTCTTGAAAATTTCAAGAAACTTCAATTTGACTTACTTCTTAACTTCTAGACTTAACTATTAACTTATTTGACTTTGATATTAACTTTCCTTAAATTTGATTATGGATTCAAGGTTAATGATGTCATATTTATGGATGATTTCATGATGTTCAACTTGGAGGTTTCATGAGGAATTATCAGCATGAACTACTCAACTCAAGGACTCGAAGACACCTCTTATCTTAAGATTTCTCTACTTATATGGTACATGCGAAATTATGGGCATTAACAATTCAACTCGAGGACTTCATGGGTAAATTGTAATAGTCCCATAATTAGAAATATAATTTTAAAGGTGTTAGAAACTTATTACTAAGACTTAGAACTTGGAGATACTACTCTTCTCAATGATACTCAATTTATGGAATTCATGCAAAAGTTATAGGCATGAACAAATCGACCTGAAGGTTAAGTAACTTGATGGAACTCATGTATACAAATATTCTCATTCCCTTACTTACTTCATCAAAACTTAGTCAATGATGGATCTCAAAGAATTCAAGATTGAACTTAAAATACTTTCTTGACCTCTACTCTTAACTTTCTCTTGAATGTGAATTATGAATTCAAGAGTTATGGTTCATGATATGAAGGATCTCATTAACAATATAAAAATTTGATAATTACGAATAAAACTCTTAAAAGAAACTTGAACTCAAGAACTTAAAATCAACTTATCTCAACAATACTCAAATCTAGGGGTAGAATCCTAGATTATTCTTTTACTGATCTAAAAGTAGATGTAAGGCGTGAGGACGAACTAGTCCAACACTATGATAGAATTATATACCTAGAAGAAAAAGATTGTTGAAGAATCTTGAAGAATTTTGAAGAAGAACTTGATTAGAAGCCTTGAAATCCTAGCTTGAAGGTAAACAATCAAGAAAACCTTTCTTGAGATTCTTAAACTAGTTTCTTGAAATCTCTATGACCAAGATTATGATATTCATTAATGAACATGAAATATGAATATTTTTAGCCTTTTATTAGTGAATAAATTCCTTTAGGATTTTCTTGGAGGTTAAAAAAAACAAAAACATCCCTTTTCAATGTTTTCCCGCCGGCTATTTCGTAACAAGCACTGTATAGTCATAACTTTTACTCAGAAATTGGATTTAATTTGATAGGTTATGGCTCACATGACTTTTAATATTCCAATAGATATATTTGTTTAAAGTTGACCCAAGTAGAATCTTAAATTAAAACTTAATGAAACTTCAAGAACACTACTTATCAAGAACTCATCAAGAACTTAAATCCTTAAATTTCAAGAATGAAATTACGAATAAATCATGATTGGCGTGTGGGTGAATGAACTCAACACTATGGAAGCTTACATACCTCTTAAAGATTAGACCCATGGCGAAAATCCACAACTAAACTCAAGAACGTCGACGGACGCCTTCATCCTTTCCTCATTTCTCCTCTTTTCTCTTCTTTTCTCTTCTTGAATTCTCAACTAAAACCCTAGGCGTATATTAGGATTATAAAACTAAACATAAAAGGATTATACCACTAAAATATTATTAAAAGATGAATTAAATTTGATTGGGTAAGGAAAGGACCAAAATACCCATCATATTTTCGGCTAATTTTCCTTAACTGGCAGCCTAACTTCATAAGGTCACATCTCACTCTATGAACTCAAAACTTAGCAAACTCGGCGACGTTGGAAAGATAATTCAAAGATATTTCCTATGGTTTCTTGTAGCACACCTAACTCACTCTGTGCTAAGAGTTATGGTCGTTTGAAGTTGACCCAAAACACAAACTTTGTCACGCCCCTTTTTTTTCTCAATATTTTTTTATTTTATTTACTGAAAGAAAAAGAGTTTTTCCAATGATAGTGACGTTTTGAAAAGGGATTGAGTTTTGGTATTCCAAGTCACCTTATTTAAATCCCTAATCAAAAAGAAATTTGACTCTATTTTTATTGGTCTGCGAACTAGTAATCCGGGTAAGGAATTCTATTGACCGAGGGGAAGGTGTTAGGCACCCCTCGAGTCCCGTGGTTCTAGCACGGTCGCTTCGTTGACTTTGATATGACTAGACTTAATTTTGAATATTATATTATTTAACTTAATAATAAAAATATTTTTACTTTATTCTCTCATTTATTTTAAAACTTTTAAAAATCGCCTTATTTATTTTAAATCTATTGAAAATTATTTTATTATTTTCGATTTATGTCAATTAAAAATTTGAAACACTCATATTTATTTATTATTTATTTTATTATTATTATTATTATTTATTACATTGTGTGTGTGTGTGTATATATATATATATCTATATATTATATATATATATATATCTATATATCTATATATTATTATATATGTATGTGTATATAATGTTATTATAAGTTGTTAGGACAATGAGTGTAGGAAAGAGTGTATGGAAAAAGATTAGTTCAAGAATAAATTGTATTTAAAAAAAATAGATCTAAAATAGGAGGAATAATTTTTAAATTTATGGTTAGTGAGAAAAAAAATCTAAAGAGTATTTAGACATTTTTTTTAAAAGGTTTTTTTTATTTTTCTTTTTTTTCATCTTTTCTCTTCCTTGCACTTTCTAATTACCTTTTTTTTGTTTTGTTTTTTGTTTTTTTTTAAAACATCATTTTCTGTTTCTTCTTTTCTTTCTTGAGTTTTTTTTTTTTTTTTGTGATTAGCTCTGTTTTTTTTTTTTTTATCTTAGTATATTATTCTATTACATTTCTATCTTCTCAAATTTTACAGTAAAGTAATTTTTATTTATTTATTTTTGTTTTCCATTTTTTTTAACATTCTGTTCTTTATTGCTTTTTTTTTTTGTTACACTTTATTTTCAATTTTATTATAATCATTCTTTTTCCTTTTTTTTTCTTATTCTTTTTCTTCACACGGTTTCTATTTTTTTTTACTATTATGTTTTTTTTCATTTTTTTTATTTACTCTTTCTCATTAATTTTTATTTTTAGTTATAACACTGAATAATATTTATATATTCTCTCAATGATAAACTTTAATAATTCGAATTAAATAACCATCTTATACTTATTCTAACGATAATTTTTAATCCAAATAATGTATTAAAAAATTGAAACGTATTACACATAAGTTTTATAATTTACTAATCAATTAAATTTTAGTTTACGTCCTAATCTAACAAGTCTATAAGAAAAATTCTAGTGAAAAACTAGGCTCCAGAAAAACATTAACTATTCAATCACAAAATCAATTTTAATATAAATTGCATCTAAAAGTTTAGACAATAATAATAATAATACAAAAATGTATGATACATATTTTATTTCATATTATTTTTTAGCAAGAAACAGTTTTTATTCCGTTTTCCTGAACATTCATAAATTCTAAAAAGATTTTTAAAAAATCACAACATGCATCACATATTGATACTATTCAAAAAAAAATCATATTATTATTATATGCATTAAATTTTCATATAACATTCCATTTGAATAATTCGAGAATTTAGAGTTACCTCGATGCGAAAATGGGTAACACAAAAACAACTGCTACGATCTACTGATTTCCAAAGTTAATAATTGTTAATTAACTTTAAAGAGCAGCAAGACCGAAACCGCAAACAAAACCTCAGATTGTAACTCAATTTTTAAGATAAAACTCACTTTTTCACTCTTTTCTCTATGGTATAATACTTTTAATTTTGTAATCTTCTCTGTGTTTTTCAATTTCAGTCTCTGTGTGTTCTCTATATCTGTAACGACCTGTTAAGTCGTTTCGAGCAGCAGATTTTATTTCTGAAAAATTGGCTGAGACGACGGACCGTCATGCGCACGACGGACCGTCGCAGGGTCTCGTTTCAATATACTTAGAAATTCTGAAATTGGGTACTGAAAATCGACTCTCTGAACTTCGTGACGGACTTGCAGGACGGACCGTCACAGGTGCGACGGACCGTCACAGACCCTTGGTGGAAAATTGGGTCTCTGAACCTTGCGACGACCTGCAGGACGGACCGTCGCAGGCACGACGGCCCGTCACAGGTTGCGTAATCCCAGTCTGGGTCGAATTTCTTTACACGTTTTATGGGACGTTTTGGAGTATTCCTGCTTTAATTATAAAGTTAGAGGGTTAACATTAATAAGTCTAATTACTTGGGGGTTAAAAGAGGTAACCTTAAGTTAATTAGTGGGGTATTATTGTCATCTTTTATTCTTAATTATATGCTAATTAGGGTAAAAGAAAGAGGTTTTGAATAAGAGAACTAGAAAGAACAAGAGAAGAGGGAGAGAGGATCGATCGAACGAGAAGAAGAAGAAAGCTTTGGGGAAAATTCTGCTTGATCACTAGTCTTCGTTGGAGGTAAGTTATGGTTTATTCTCTTACGATATTCGTAGTGAAACTCTTATAGCGAATGATATGTATTGATGATATTGTAAACCTGCTATGTGCTTGATCGTATGCATGCATGAATGTGATTATATAATTGTGATTATAATAAGTATGATGAAGTTATTGAATCCCAAATCTTGCAAAACCCTAATCTCTTGTTAATGATGAGGCCTTGGTATAAAAGAAGGCGTGATGAACTAAAATAATGAGATTGAAGGTGCCTTAGTGAGAAAGAAGGCTTGATAAATTGATAGAAGGAGATTAGGGGATCGGAGTGTCACGTTCCGACACATAGAATTAAGGGATCGGGTGTCACGAACCGACACGTAGTATTAGGGGGACCGGGTGTCACGAACCGACACGTAGATTTAGGGGATCGGGTGTCACGAACCGACACGTAGATTTAGGGGATCGGGTGTCACGAACCGGCACGTAGATTTAGGGGATCGGGTGTCATGAACCGACACGTAGATTTAGGGGATCGGAGTGTCACGTTCCGACACATAGTAGTAGGGGATCGGAGTGTCACGTATCGGCACAAGAGGATTAAAGATGTATGAGGGAGCGGAGTGTCACGTACCGACACAAGAGAAATAAAGATAATGAATCTTGAAAGATGCTAATATACTCAATCTAATGAACATAATTCCCAAATGAGTATGGTATTGAGGCTTGAGTCCTCATGTGTGAACTTGATGGTAATTGTTAATGATATAGTACTTGTTGTTGCTACATGTTGAGTATCATAGTTGATTTTATGATATTACTTGGTATATACTGTTTTCTATTTTGAGTTGGCCGATGATATCTACTCAGTACCCGTGTTTTGTACTGACCCCTACTTTTATGTTTTCTTCTTTGTTATTTGTGGAGTGCAGCAAACGTGCCGTCGTCTTCGACTCAACAGTAATTCAAGCCAGTCTATACTACATCAGAAATTCAGGGTGAGCTATTGCTTCTAGCTTGGTCTGGATCTTCTTCTTCAAGTCTTGATGCCTTGAATTTCCGGCATGGACTAGCTTCTTATGTATTTTTAGCTTTTAGAATACTCCTAGTTTAGACATTTGATTATAGATGTTCTTGTGGTGATGACTTCCAGATTTTGGGGAATAATAGATGTTGAATAATAATAGTTTTTGAATTGATTCTATTAATGAGTTTAAGTCTTCCGCATTACTTTCTGTTGATATTATATTGAAATGTTAAGGGTTAGTTTGGTTGGTTCGCTCACATAGGAGGGTAAGTGTGGGTGCCAGTCGCGGCTCGGTTTTGGGTCGTGACAAACTTGGTATCAGAGCATTAGGTTCGTTGATCTCATCACACAAGAACGAGTCTAGTAGAGTCTTAAGGAACGGTAGGGGGACGCCTTTACTTTTCTTTGGGAGGCTATAAGACTTTAGGAAAATTCCACTCTTTCTTTCTTCTTTCGTGCTATTACTTGAATCCAATTGGTATCTAGGTGATACAAATTGGTATTTAACCATCTTCACTCTTTTCGCAGATGGTTAGAAGTACAGCAACGACAGCACCAACACCGGCCAGACAAGAAACATCTGAGCCAGCCACTGGGGCTGTGGCTCGAGGAAGAACAGTGGCAAGAGGCCGTGGTAGAGGTCGTGGGAGGACGTCCTCTAGAGGAAGAGGACGAGCACCTAGTCCATCTGATGCTAGGGCGGTGACTCATCCACCGACTGAAGAGGTAGTAAGAGAGGGTGAGGAAGGGGAGAATGAACAAGTGCAGAATGAGGAAATGCCACCCCAACATACCCCAGAGATGATCAATCAGGTTCTGGCTTATCTTAGCGGGTTATCTGATCACAGTCAGGCACCTCCAGT
Source organism: Solanum peruvianum (assembly GCA_027705065.1). Taxonomy (NCBI): domain Eukaryota; kingdom Viridiplantae; phylum Streptophyta; class Magnoliopsida; order Solanales; family Solanaceae; genus Solanum; species Solanum peruvianum. Next base: position 41,745,343 of record JAKWJD010001759.1, on the reverse strand, counting down.
GGTTTCTGCACCAACACCTCCGGTTTCAGAGATACGACATGCGGCTACTATGGCTCCTCGTATGGATGCCTCATTGGACATAGGCACGTTTCACGTGTCTGACTACTGGGCCTATAATGACAAATGATCAGCATGAACTTTTCAGTAAGTTCTTGAAACTGAAACCTCCATTCTTTAAGGTGCTGAATCTGAGGATGCTTACGATTTTTGGTTGACTATCATGAGCTACTACACAAGATGGGTATAGTAGAACGGTTTGGTGTTGAGTTTGTGAGTTATCAGTTTCAAGGGAATGCCAAAATGTGGTGGCGATCACATGTTGAGTGTCAACCAACAGAGGCACCACCCATGACTTGGGTAACATTCTCTAACTTGCTTATGGAAAAGTACATCCCACGGACTTTGAGGGATAGGAAAAGAGATGAATTCTTGAGCCTAGAGCAAGGTAGGATGTCGGTGAATGCATATGAGGCTAAGTTTCGTGCTTTATCAAGGTATGCCACTCAACTCTGCTTCAGTCCACAAGAACGGATTCGCCGGTTTGTGAAGGGGTTGAGGTCAGAATTGCGGATTTCGGCCTTACAGGTAGCGGCTACGGCAAAATCCTTCCAAGAAGTGGTAGACTTTGTGATAGAGGTGGAAGGAGTGAAGCCAGATGACTTCACCACGACATCAACATCAAAAAGGTTTCGAAAGGGAGGTGAGTTTAATGGTTCATACACTAGAGGACAGGGTTCCGGAGGTTACTCAGTTCGACCCGTTCAGTCTTCACTACAGACTGTAGTTGGGGGTCCACCTCAGACCGGTCAACACTTCTCTTAGAGACCTATGCTTGACTCTAGAGAGTGTTATGGATGTGGGAACTGGGCATATTAGGAGGAATCGTCCAAAACAGAGTTATAGACCCCCGATAGCTAGAGGTAGAGGTGTCATGGTAGAGGCCGTTATTCTGGAGGACGTGGTGATCGAGGTAATGGTGGTCACCAAAACGGCCGGGGTGATGGCAAAACTGGAGCCACTACATCACAACAGGGTAGGGGCAACGGACAAACAAATGAAAGGGCCCATTGTTATGCTTCCCCTGGGAGATCTGAGGCGGAGACATCTGATGTTGTCATCACAGGTAATCTTCTGGTTTGTGATTGCATGGCTTCTGTTGTTTTGATCCTGGATCCACATTTTCTTATGTATCTTCCTCATTTGCTAATGGTCTAAATTTACATTGTGAATTACTTGATATGCCTATTCGTGTTTCTACTCCGGTGGTGAGTCTGTGGTAGTTGAAAAGGTATATAGGTCTTGTTTGGTGAACTTTGTGGGGAGCACACTTATGTAGATTTGGTTATCTTAGAAATGGTTGATTTTGATGTTATTCTGGTATGACTTGGCTTTCTCCGCAATTTGCGATCTTGGATTGTAATGCTAAAACGTGACGTTAGCCAAGCCTGGGACAGATCCGTTAGTGTGGGGGGCGACTACACTTCCAATCCGGTGCGTATCATCTCCTTTCTTCGTGCTAAGAATGGTTAGTAAAGGGTGTTTAGCTTTCTTGGCACATCTCAAGGATGACACTACTCAAGTACCCTCGATTGAGTCGGTTTCGGTAGTCCGTGAGTTTTAGGATGTGTTCCCTGCAGATCTTCCTGGTATGCCACCAGATAGGGATATTGACTTCTGTATTGATCTTGAACCGGGTACTCGCCCCATTTCTATACCCCCTTATAGAATGGCTCCCGCGGAGTTAAGAGAGTTAAAGGCACAACTTCAAGAGTTGTTAAGCAAGGGCTTCATTATACCAAGTGCATCTCCTTGGGGTGCTCCGGTATTATTTGTGAAGAAGAAGGATGGGAGCTTTCGGATGTGCATAGACTACCGGCAGTTGAACAAGGTAACTATCAAGAACAAGTATCCCATTCCTCGCATTGATGACTTGTTCGATCAGTTACAAGGTGCTTGTGTCTTCTCTAAAATTGACTTGAGATCCGGTTATCATCAATTGAAAATACGGGCAACGGATGTGCCAAAGGCTGCTTTTCGAACTAGGTATGGGCACTATACGAATTTGGGTAATGTCATTTGGTCTTACTAATGCCCCTGCTGCTTTCATGAGCTTGATGAATGGGATTTTTAAGCCATATCTAGATCTCTTTGTGATCGTATTTATTGATGATATACTGATATACTCGAAGAGTAAGAAGGAACATGAGGAGCATTTGAGAATGGTGTTAGAGTTATTGAGGAAGAAGAAGCTTTATGCCAATTTTCCAAGTGTGAGTTTTGGCTAGATTCAGTGTCCTTCTTGGGACACGTGGTTTCTAAGGATGGAGTGATGGTGGATCCATCTAGATTGAGACAGTGAGAATTGGGTGAGACCTAACAACGTGTCAGAAATAAGGAGTTTTGTTGGTTTAGCTAGCTACTACCGTCGATTTGTCAAGGGATTCTCTTCTATTGCTTCCCAATTACGAACTTGACTAAGCAGAATGTTCCATTTGTATGGTCGATGAGTGTGAGGAAAGCTTTCAGAAACTCAAGACCTTGTTGACTACTGCCACCAATTCTTACCTTGCCAGTAGAGGGTAAGAACTTTATTGTTTATTGTGATGCATCCTATTCTGGGTTGGGTGCAGTGCTAATGCAAGAGGAAGAAGGTGATTGCTTATGCTTCGAGGCAACAAAGGTGCATGAACGTAACTATCCGACCCATGATTTGGAGTTGCCGCGGTAGTATTCGCACTAAAGCAATGGAGACCTATTTGTATGGGTTTAATGTGAAGTCTATACGGACCATCGTAGCCTAAGTATGTCTTTAACTCAAAAGATTTGAACTTGAGACAGAGGAGATGGATGGAACTACTGAAGGACTACGACATCACTATCTTGTATCATCCGGGAAAAGCGAATGTTGTGGCGGATGCTTTAAGTAGAAAGGCCGAAAGCATGGGAAGTCTAGCTCATTTGCAAGTTTCTAGACGCCCATTGGCTAGAGAGGTTCAGATTCTGGCTAATGACCTTATGAGGATAGAAATAAATGAGAAGGGAGGATTGTTAGCTTGTGTAGAGGCAAGATCTTCTTTTCTTGACAAGATCAAGGGAAAACAGTTTGATGATGAGAAATTAGGTCGAATTCGAGATAAAGTGTTGCAAGGAGAGGCTAAAGAAGCAACAATCTATGAGGAAGGTGTTTTGAGAATTAAGGGAAGGGTATGTGTACCCCGCATCGATGATTTGATCACCACTATTCTGACAGAGGCTCATAGTTCCGATATTCTATACATCCTGGTGCAACCAAGATGTACCGTGACCTAGCAACACTTTTGGTGGAGTAGGATGAAGCGTGACATAGTGGATTTTGTTGCCAAATGCCCAAATTGTCAACAAGTAAAGTATGAACACCAGAGGCCCGGAGGAACACTTCAGAGAATGCCCATTCCTGAATGGAAGTGGGAGAGAATTGCAATGGACTTCGTGGTTGGTCTTCAAAAGACATGGGGTAAGTTTGATTCCATTTGGGTGATTGTTGATAGGTTAACAAGTCTGCTCACTTCATTCCTGTCAAGGGACCACAATGCAGAGAAGTTAACCAAAATCTACATCTCAGAAATCGTTCGGTTGCATGAGTTCCACTCTCCATCATATCAGATAGAGATTCGCAGTTTACTTCTAAGTTTTGGAGAACATTGGATGCTGAATTAGGTACTAGGTTGGACCTTAGTACTGCGTTTCACCCTCAGAATGATGGTAAGTCTGAGCGAACGATTCAAGTGTTGGAGGATATGCTTCGTGCATGTGTGATAGAATTTGGTGGTCATTGGGATAGTTTCTTACCTTTGGCAGAGTTTTCATACAATAATAGACTCCAGTATTGACATGGCTCCATTTGAAGCATTGTATGGGAGGAAGTGTAGATCTCCCATTGGTTGGTTCGATGCATTTGAGGTTAGACCTTGGGGTACTGACCTCTTGAGGGATTCGTTAGATAAGGTGAAGTGCATTCAAGGAAAGCTTCTAGCGGCTCAAAGTAGACAAAAGGAATATGCAGACCGAAAGGTTAAAGATTGGAGTTTATGGAGGGTGAACAAGTCTTGTTGAAGGTTTCACCCATGAAAGGGGTGATGCGGTTTGGTAAAAGAGGTAAACTAAGCCAAGGTATATTGGTCCCTTTGAAGTACTTAAGCGAGTAGGGGAGGTGGCTTACGAATTAGCCTTGACTCCAGGGCTGTCCGGAGTGCATCGGTATTTCATGTGTCCATGTTGAAAAGATACCATGGGGATGGAAACTACAATCATCCGTTGGGATTCATTCTTGCTTGATGAGAATTTGACTTATGAGGAGGAACCGGTTGCTATTTTAGATAGAGAGGTTCGCAAGCTGAGGTCGAGAGAGATTGCATCCACCAAAGTCCAATGGAAGAATCGACCGGTTGAAGAGGCCACTTGGGAGAAAGAGGCAGATATGCAAGAGAAATACCCACATCTGTTTACAGATTCAGGTACTCCTTTCCGCCTTTGTTTTTCTTCTTTTGATCGTTGGAGGACGAACGATGGGTAAATTGGTATCTATTGTAACGACCTGTTTAGTCGTTTCGAGCAGCAGATTTTATTTCTGAAAAATTGGCTGAGACGACGGACCCCATGACGGACCGTCATGGGCACGACGGACCGTCGCAGGGTCTTGTTTCAATATACTTAGAAATTCTGAAATTGGGTATTGAAAATCGACTCTCTGAACTTCGTGACGGACTTGCAGGACGGACCATCATAGACCCTTGGTGGAAAATCGGGTCTCTGAACCTTGCGACGACCTGCAGGACGGACCGTCGCAGGCACGACGGCCCGTCACAGGTTGCGTAATCCCAGTCTGGGTCAGATTTCTTTACACGTTTTAAGGGATGTTTTGGAGTATTCCTGCTTTAATTATAAAGTTAGAGGGTTAACATTAATAAGTCTAATTACTTGGGGGTTAAAAGAGGTAACCTTAAGTTAATTAGTGGGGTATTATTTTCATCTTTTATTCTTAATTATATGCTAATTAGGGTAAAAGAAAGAGGGTTTGAATAAGAGAACTAGAAAGAACAAGAGAGAGGGAGAGAGGATCGATCGAACGAGAAGAAGAAGAAAGCTTTGGGGAAAATTCTTGCTTGATCACTAGTCTTCGGTGGAGGTAGGTTATGGTTTATTCTCTTACGATATTCGTAGTAAAACTCTTAATAGCGAATGATATGTATTGATGATATTGTAAACCCTGCTATGTGCTTGATCGTATGCATGCATGAATGTGATTATATAATTGTGATTATAATAAGTATGATGAAGTTATTGTATCCCAAATCTTGCAAAACCCTAATCTCTTGTTAATGATGAGGCCTTGGTATAAAAGAAGGCGTGATGAACTAAAATAATGAGATTGATGGTGCCTTAGTGAGAAAGAAGGCTTGATAAATTGATAGAAGGAGCTTAGGGGATCGGAGTGTCACATTCCGTTACATAGAATTAAGGGATCGGGTGTCACGAACCGACACGTAGTATTAGGGGGACCGGGTGTCACGAACCGACACGTAGATTTAGGGGATCGGGTGTCACGAACCGACACGTAGATTTAGGGGATCGGGTGTCACGAACCGACACGTAGATTTAGGGGATCGGGTGTCACGAACCGACACGTAGATTTAGGGGATCGGAGTGTCACGTTCCGACACATAGTAGTAGGGGCTCGGAGTGTCACGTACCGACACAAGAGGATTAAAGATGTATGAGGGAGCGGAGTGTCACGTACCGACACAAGAAATAATAAAGATAATGAATCTTGAAAGATGTAATATATCCAATCTAATTGACATAATTCCCAAATGAGAATGTATTGAGGCTTGAGTCCTCATGTGTGAACTTGACGGTAATTGTTAATGATATAGTACTTGTTGTTGCTACATGTTGAGTATCATAGTTGATTTTATGATATTACTTGGTATATACTGTTTTCTATTTGAGTTGGCCGATGATATCTACTCAGTACCGTGTTTTGTACTGACCCCTACTTTTATGTTTTCTTCTTTGTTATTTGTGGAGTGGCAGCAAACGTGCCGTCGTGTTCGACTCAACAGTAATTCAAGCCAGTCTATACTACATCGGAAATTCAGGGTGAGCTAATGCTTCTAGCTTGGACTGGATCTTCTTCTTCAAGTCTTGATGCCTTGAATTTCCGGCATGGACTAGCTTCTTATGTATTTTTAGCTTTTAGAATACTCCTACTTTAGACATTTGATTATAGATGTTCTTGTGGTGATGACTTCCAGATTTTGGGGAATAATAGATGTTGAATAATAATAGTTTTTGAATTGATTCTATTAATGAGTTTAAGTCTTCCGGATTACTTTCTGTTGATATTATATTGAAATGTTAAGGGTTAGTTTGGTTGGTTCGCTCACATAGGAGGGTAAGTGTGGGTGCCAGTCGCGGCTCGGTTTTGGGTCGTGACAATATCTCTCCGTATCTTTTTTCAACTGAACGTGGGGTTATATAATATTTTTTGGGTGAGAATCTGGTGCTAATTTAAAGGAACGTAGTGTAGTGGGATTAGGATTAAATTTAAAAAATAGTTGAGAAAATTGGGGTTGAGATAAGGATATAAAATAAATAAATATTAATAATAGAAAATTAACAAAACAAAAATAAATGAAAAATCGTGTAAGCTTTAATAAAAATCGTGCAAAAGAAGTAAAAAAAATAGATGGGATGAGATTTTTTAGGAAGTTGAGAGTAATTAGGATAAGGTAAAACAAATTTGAAATTTTTATCAATTTTTTATTATTTATTAAAGGGAAAATGCACAAGTACCCCCTCAATCTATGCCCAAAATCCCAGAGACACACTTATACTATACTAAGGTCCTATTACCCCCTGAACTTATTATATAAGTAATTTTCTACCTCTTTTTAGCCTACGTGGCACTAGTTTGGAAAAAAATCAATCATCGTTGGGCCCACAAGATAGTGCCACATAGGTCGAAAAGGGGTAAAATATTATTAATAAAATAATTTCAGGGGGGTAATAGGACCTTAGTATAGTATAAGTGTGTCTCTGAGATTTCGGACATAGGTTAAGGGGGTACTTGGGCATTATCCCTTTACAAAGGAATAATAAATATGTTGTATTTATATACACTTTTCAAACCAAGATCATACAAATTCATCCTAAGCTTCCTTCTTCTAACACAAATTTATATACACTCGTCATTACTTATTCATACCAATATCATTTCAAACCGTGTACCATAATTCATACCATAAAACACATTTCATAAAAAATAATATGTCGTACATAATACAAAGGAACAATTAATATGTTGTATTTATGTTTAATTTTCATACCAACTTAATATAAATTCCATCACAACTTCATTCTTATCACTCAAATTTATAGACACCGGTCATTACTTATTCATACCAATATCATTCCAAACAGTCTACCCAATTTATACCATAAAGTAAATGTCATACATTTAATTTTACACACATTTCATATATTTATAACGATAAAATCATTACTATTTCATTCATTGTCACAAAAAAATATAATCAAATCATTCAAAGATAAATACAAAATTTTCACAACCATTGTGTTTATAATATACAAATTACAAAAAAATCAGTTTAAAAAAAACTCATAACATCATTTATTCAATTTTTACATAAATTATTTTGTAATATGAAACAAATGAATGTTCGTAAAAAAAAACACAATTTAAATCTGTTATACACAATAAAAACTCAAAATTTTCATTTTCAGTTTCATTGTTCTTAATTTTTTTAACTGAAGTTGGAACAAAAGTACTAAATCGCAATGAATACTAACCAAAAGAATCTCATCTACCTCTATATTTTATTAATATCGATAAGAAACCATCCATTACCACAAATGTAACGACCTGTTTAGTCGTTTTGAGCAGCAGATTTTATTTCTGGAAAAACTGGCTGAAACCACGGACCCCACGACGGACCGTCACAAGCACGACGGGCCGTCGCAGGGTCTCGTCTCAATATACTTAGGAATTCTGAAATTGGGTACTAAAAATCGACTCTCTGAACTTCGTAAAGGACTTGCAGGACGGACCGTCACAGGTGTGACGGACTGTCACAGTGTCCCTGGTGAAAAAATAGAACTATGATCGTTACGATGACCTGTGTGACGGACCATCGCAGGCACGACGGCCCATCACAGGTTGCGTAATCCCAGTTGGAGTCGGAATTCTGGTTAAGTTTTAAGGGACGTTTTGGACTATTCTTTCCTTAATTATAGATTTCGTGGGTTTATATTAATAACTCAAATTCTTGAGGGATAAAAGAGGTAACTTTGGGTTAATTAGTGGGGTATTCTTGCCATCTTTTACACTTAATTATATGTTAATTAGGGTAAAAGAAAGAGGGTTTGAATAAAGAAAATAGAAAGAGAAAGAGAGAGAGAGTCGAACGACGAAGAAGAAGATTGAGCTTGGGGATTTCTTGCTTGATCACTAGTCTTCGGTGGAGGTAGGTTATGGTTTTCACACTATTCGTAGTAAACTCTTAATAGCGAATGATATGTGATAGTAATATTGTAAACCCTTCTATATGCTTAATTGTATGCTTGCATGAATATGAATATGAAATTGTGAATAAATAAGCATGATGAAGCTATTGAATCCCAAATCTTGAAAAGAAACCCTATCTACTTTGTTAATGATGATGCCTTGGTATAAAAGAAGGCTTGATAAACGAAAGTGGTGAGATTAGGGGATCGGGTGCCACGTTCCTAGTCCTCCGTACCAGGATAATGAGGATCGGAGTGTCACGTTCCGACACCAGGATAGTATATGGATCGGGTGCCACGTTCCGGTACCACGATAGTATATGAGGATCGGAGTGTCACGTTCCGACACCAGGATAGTAGATGGAGCGGAGTGTCACGTACCGACACGAGAGGAATAAAATAATGAATCTTGAAATATGTTAATGATTCAATCTAATGAATCTAATTCCCAAATAAGTATGATATTGAGGCTTGAGTCCTCATGGATGACTTGTTAGTACTTATTGATGATTTTTAGCACTGGTTGTTGCTACAATGTTGAGTATTATAGTTGATTTATGATATTATTTGATGTATATTGTTTTTCTATTTTGAGTTGGCCGATGATATCTACTCAGTACTTGTGGTTGTACTGACCCCCTACTTTTATGTTTTTTTCTTGTTCTTTGTTTTTTGTGGAATGCAGCGAACGTTCCGTCAACTTCAACTCAATAGTAGATCTAGCCAGTCTTCACTACTTTCGGAAATTCAGGGTGAGCTAATGCGTCTAGCTTGGACTGGATCTTCTTCTTCAAGGCTGATGCCTTGACTTCCGGCATGGACTAGCTTTCTATATTTTGCTTTCTTAGATATTCTTAGTTTAGTAATTTGAGGATAGATGTCTTGTGATGATGACTTCCAGATTTTGGGGATAATAATAATAGTTTTGAATTGTTTTTATTAACGAGTTTAAGTCTTCCGCATTATTTTGTTGATATATTGAAATGTTAAGGTGTAGATGGGTTGGTTCGCTCACATAGTAGAGGTGGGAAATGGGTGCCAGTCGCGTCCCCGATTGGGATCGTGACAAACTTGGTATCAGAGCATTAGGTTCATTGGTCTAATCACACAAGAACGAGTCTAGTAGAGTCTTAAGGAACGGTAGGGGGACGCCTTTACTTTTCCTTGAGAGGCTATAAGACTTTAGGAAAATTCCATTCTTTCATTCTTTCTTTCGTGCTACTACTTGAGTCCAATTGGTATCTAGGTGATACAAATTGGTATCTGACCATCTTCACTCTATTTCGCAGATGGTTAGAAGTAGAGCAACGACCGCACCAGCAGCAACAACGGCAAGATAAGAAACATCTGAGCCAGCCACTGGGGCTGTGGCTCGAGGAAGAACAGTGGCAAGAGGCCGTGGTAGAGGCCGTGGGAGGACGTCCTCTAGAGGAAGAGGACGAGCACCTAGTCCATCTGATGCTAGGGCGGTGACTCCTCCACCGAATGAGGAGGTAGTAAGAGAGGGTGAAGAAGGGGAAACTGAACAAGAGCAGAATGAGGAATTGCCACCCCAACCTAGCCCAGAGATGATCAATCAGGTTCTTGCTTATCTTAGCGGGTTATCTGATCACGGTCAGGCACCTCCAGTGGTTTCTGCACCAACACCTCCGGTTTCAGAGGTACGACATACGGCTACTATGGCTCCCCGCATGGATGCCTCATTGGAGATAGGCACATTCCACGTCTGACTACTGGACCGATAATGACAAACGATCAGCACGAACTTTTCAGTAAGTTCTTGAAATTGAAACCTCCAGTCTTCAAGGGTGCAGAATCTGAAGATGCTTATGATTTTCTGTTGATTGTCATGAGCTACTACACAAGATGGGGATAGTAGAACGGTTTGACTTTGAGTTCGTAAGCTATCAGTTTAGGGAACGCCAAAATGTGTGGGTGGCGATCACATGTCGAGTGTCAACCGACAGAGGCCACACCTATGACTTGGGCATCTTTCTCTACCCTGTTTATGGAGAAGTATATCCCAAGGACTTTGAGAGATAGAAAAAGGGATGAGTTCTTGAGTCTCGAGCAAGGTAGAATGACGGTTAACGCATACGAGGTTAAATTTCGCGCACTATCTAGATATGCCACCCAACTTTGTTTCAGTCCACAAGAACGGATTCGCCGTTTCGTGAAGGGGTTGAGGTCAGAGTTGCGGATTTCAGCCTTACAAGGTAGCGGCTACGTGAAATCCTTCCAAGAGGTGGTAGACTTTGTGATAGAGGTGGAAGGAGTGAAGCCAGATGACTTCACCACAACATCGACATCAAAGAGGTTTCGAAAGGGAGGTGAGTTCAACGGTTCGTATACTAGAGGAGAGAGTTCTGGAGGCTACTCAGTTCGACCAATTCAGTCTTCACTACAGATGTAGTTGGGGGTCCACCTCAGACCGGTCAACACTTCTTGAGGGGACGATGCGTGAACCCAGAGAATGTTATGGATGTGGGGAGATTGGACACATAAAGAGGTATTGTCCAAACCAGAGTACAGAACCCCACTAGCTAGAGGTAGGGGTGGTCATGGTAGAGGCCGTTTCTGGAGGACGTGGTGGTCGAGGTAATGGTGGTCACCACACAACGGCAGAGGTGAGGGGCAAACTGGAGCCACTACGACACAACATGGTAGGGGCAATGGACATACGGGTAAAAGGCCATTGTTACGCTTTCCTTGGGAGATCTGAAGCGGAGCGCGTCTGATGCTGTATCACAGGTAATCTTTTGGTTTGTGATTGCATGGCATCTGTATTATTTGACCCTGGCTCCACGTTTTCATATGTATCTTCATCATTTGCTAATGGTCTAAATTTACATTGTGAATTACTTGATATGCCTATTCGTGTTTCTACTCCGGTGGGTGAGTCTGTGGTAGTTGAAAAGGTATATAGGTCTTGTTTGGTGAACTTTGTGGGGGAGAAACACTTATGTAGATTTGTTATCCTAGAAATGGTTGATTTTGATGTAATTCTGGGTATGACTTGGCTTTCTCCGCAATTTGCGATCTTGGATTGTAATGCCAAAACTGTGACGTTAGCCAAGCCTGGGACAGATTCGTTAGTGTGGGAGGGTGACTACACTTCCAATCCGGTGCGTATCATCTCTTTCTTCGTGCTAAGAAATGGTTAGTAAAGGTGTTTAGCTTCTTGGCACATCTCAAGGATGACACTAACCAAGTACCTTCGATTGAGTCGGTTTCGGTAGTCCGTGAGTTTTGGATGTGTTCCCTGCAGATCTTCCTGGTATGCCACCAGATAGGGATATTGACTTCTGTATCGATCTTGAACCGGGCACTCGCCCCATTTCTATACCCCCTTATAGAATGGCTCCCGCGGAGTTAAGAGAGTTAAAGGCACAACTTCAAGAGTTGTTGAGCAAAGGCTTCATTAGACCAAGTGCATCTCCTTGGGGTGCTCCAGTTTTGTTTGTGAAGAAGAAGGATGGGAGTTTTCGGATGTGCATAGACTACCGGCAGTTGAACAAGGTAACTATTAAGAACAAGTATCCTCTTCCTCGCATTGATGACTTGTTTGATCAATTACAAGTTGCGTGTGTTTTCTCTAAGATTGATTTGAGATCCGGTTATCATCAATTGAAAATACGGGCAACAGATGTGCCAAAGACTGCTTTTCGGACTAGGTATGGACATTATGAATTTGTAGTGATGTCCTTTGGTCTTACGAATGCCCCCGCTGCTTTCATGAGCTTGATGAATGGGATTTTTAAGCCATATTTGGACCTCTTTGTGATCGTATTTATAGATGATATACTGATATACTCTAAAAGTAAGAAGGAACATGAGGAGCATTTGAGAATTGTATTGGAAATGTTGAGGGAGAAAAAGCTTTATGCCAAGTTCTCTAAGTGTGAGTTTTGGCTAGATGCAGTGTCCTTCTTGGGGCATGTGGTTTCTAAGGAAGGAGTGATGGTAGATCCTTCTAAGATTGAGACAGTGAAGAATTGGGTAAGACCCACTAATGTGTCAGAAATAAGAAGCTTTGTTGGGTTAGGTAGCTACTACCGCCGCTTTGTCAAGGGATTCTCTTCTATTGCTTCCCAATTGACGAACTTTACTAAGCAGAATGTTCCATTTGTATGGTCGGATGCGTGCGAAGAAAGCTTTCAGAAACTCAAGACTTTTTTGACTACCGCACCTATCCTCACCTTGCCGGTAGAGGGTAAGAACTTCATTGTTTATTGTGATGCATCCTATTTGGGTTTGGGTGCAGTGCTAATGCAAGAGAAGAACGTGATTGCTTATGCTTCAATACAATTAATAGTGCATGAACGTAACTATCCAACTCATGACTTGGAATTGGCCGCGGTAGTGTTTGCATTAAAGCAATGGAGGCACTATTTATATGGGGTTAAGTGTGAAGTCTATACGGATCATCGTAGTCTACAGTATGTCTTTACTCAGAAATATTTGAACTTGAGACTAAGGAGATTGATGGAACTACTGAAGGACTACGACATCACTATCTTGTATCATCCGAGGAAGGCGAATGTTGTTGCAGATGCTTTGAGTAGAAAGGCAGGAAGCATGGGAAGTCTAGCTCATTTGCAAGTTTCTAGACGCCCATTGGCTAGAGAGATGCATATTATGGCTAATGACGTTATGAGGTTAGAAATAAATGAGAAGGGAGGATTGTTAGCTTGTGTAGAGGCGAGATCTTCTTTCCTTGACAAGATTAAGGGGAAGCAGTTTGATGATGAGAAATTGGTCCAAATTCGATATAAAGTGTTGCAAGGAGAGGCTAAAGAAGCAACAATTGATGAGGAAGGTGTTTTGAGGATTAAGGGAAGGGTATGTGTACCCCGCGTCGATAATCTGATCAACAGTATAAAGACAGAGGCTCATAGTACAAGGTATTCTATACATCCGGGTGCAACCAAGATGTATCGGGACCTAAAGCAACACTTTTGGTGGAGTAGAATGAAGCGTGATATTGTTGACTTTATTGCCAAATGTCCAAACTGTCAAAAAGTAAAGTATGAACACCAAAGGCCCGGAGGAACGCTTCAGAGAATGCCCATTCCTGAATGGAAGTGGGAGAGAATCGCAATGGACTTTGTGGTTGGCCTTCCAAAGACAATGAGTAAGTATGACTCCATTTGGGTGATTGTTGATAGGTTAACTAAGTCTGCTCATTTTATTCCGGTCAAGGTGACTTACAATGCAGAGAAGTTAGCCAAGATCTATATCTCCGAAATCGTTCGATTGCATGGGGTTCCACTATCCATCATATCAGATAGAAGTACGCAGTTTACTTCTAAGTTTTGGAAAACATTGCATGCTGAATTGGGTACTAGGTTGGACCTTAGCACTGCATTTCACCCTCAGACCGATGGTCAGTCTGAGCGAATGATTCAAGTGTTAGAGGATATGCTTCGTGCTTGTGCGACAGAATTTGGTGGTCATTGGGATAACTTCCTACCCTTAGCGGAGTTTTCATACAATAATAGTTATCACTCAAGCATTTATATGGCCCCATTTGAAGCATTGTATGGTAGGAGATGTAGGTCTCCCATTGGTTGGTTTGATGCATTTGAGGTTAGACCTTGGGGTACTGATCTTTTGAGGGATTCATTAGAGAAAGTGAAGTTTATTCAAGAAAAGCTTCTAGCGGCGCAAAGTAGGCAAAAGGAGTATGCAGACTGAAAGATTAGAGACTTGGAGTTCATAGAGGGTGAACAAGTCTTGTTGAAGGTTTCACCCATGAAAGGGGTGATGCGGTTTGGCAAAAGAGGTAAGCTAAGTCCAAGGTATATTGGACCATTTGAGGTACTAAAGCGAATAGGGGAGGTGTCTTATGAATTAGCCTTGCCCCCAGGGCTGTCCGGAGTGCATCCGGTATTTCATGTTTCCATGTTGAAAAGATACCATGGAGATGGAAACTACATTATCCGTTGGGATTCAGTTTTGCTTGATGAGAATTTGACTTATGAGGAGGAACTGGTCGCTATATTAGATAGAGAAGTTCGCAAGTTGAGGTCGAGAGAGATTGCATCCATCAAAGTTCAATGGAAGAATCGACTGGTTGAAGAGGCTACTTGGAAGAAGGAGGCAGATATGCAAGAAAAATACCCACATCTGTTAACAGATTCAGGTACTCCTTTTCGCCATTGTTTTTCTTCTTTTGATCGTTCGGGGACGAACGATGGGTAAATTGGTATCTATTGTAACGACCTGTTTTGTCGTTTTGAGCAGCAGATTTTATTTCTGGAAAAACTGGCTGAAACCTTGGACCCCACGACGGACCGTCACAGGCACGACGGGCCGTCGCAGGCTCTCGTCTCAATATACTTAGGAATTCTGAAATTGGGTACTGAAAATCGACTCTCTGAACTTCGTAACGGACTTGCAGGACGGACCGTCACAGGTGTGACGGACCGTCACAGTGTCCCTGGTGAAAAAATAGAACTATGATCGTTACGACGACCTGTGTGACGGACCGTCGCAGGCACGACGGCCCGTCACAGGTTGCGTAATCCCAGTTGGAGTCGGAATTCTGGTTAAGTTTTAAGGGACGTTTTGGACTATTCTTTCCTTAATTATAGATTTCGTGGGTTTATATTAATAACTCAAATTCTTGAGGGATAAAAGAGGTAACTTTGGGTTAATTAGTGGGGTATTCGTGCCATCTTTTACACTTAATTATATGTTAATTAGGGTAAAAGAAAGAGGGTTTGAATAAAGAAAATAGAAAGAGAAAGAGAGAGAGAGTCGAACGAGGAAGAAGAAGAACGAGCTTGGGGATTTCTTGCTTGATCACTAGTCTTCGGTGGAGGTAGGTTATGGTTTTCACACTATTCGTAGTAAACTCTTATAGCGAATGGTATGTGATAGTAATATTGTAAAACCTTCTATATGCTTAATTGTATGCTTGCATGAATATGAATATGAAATTGTGAATAAATAAGCATAATGAAGCTATTGAATCCCAAATCTTGAAAAGAAACCCTAATCTACTTTGTTAATGATGATGCCTTGGTATAAAAGAAGGCTTGATGAACGAAAGTGGTGAGATTAGGGGATCGGGTACCACGTTCCGGTACCAGGATAGAATGAGGATCGGAGTGTCACGTTCCGACACCAGGATAGTATATGGATCGGGTGCCACGTTCCGGTACCGGGATAGTATATGAGGATCGGAGTGTCACGTTCCGACACCAGGATAGTAGATGGAGCGGAGTGTCACGTACCGACATGAGGGGAATAAATATAATGAATCGTGAAATATGTTACTGAATTCAATCTAATGAATCTAATTCCCAAATGAGTATGATATTGAGGCTTGAGTCCTCATGGATGAACTTGTTAGTACTTATTGATGATTTTAGTACTGGTTGTTGCTACATGTTGAGTATTATAGTTGATTTATGATATTATTTGATGTATATTGTTTTCTATTTTGAGTTGGCCGATGATATCTACTCAGTACTTGTGGTTGTACTGACCCCCTACTTTTATGTTTTCTTCTTTGTTATTTGTGGAATGCAACGAACGTTCCGTCAACTTCAACTCAACAGTAGATCTAGCCAGTCTTCACTACTTTCGGAAATTCAGGGTGAGCTAATGCGCCTAGCTTGGACTGGATCTTCTTCTTCAAGGCTTGATGCCTTGACTTCCGGCATGGACTAGCTTTCTATTATTTTGCTTTCTTAGATATTCTTAGTTTAGTAATTTGAGGATAGATGTTCTTGTGATGATGACTTCCAGATTTTGGGGATAATAATAATAGTTTTGAATTGTTTTTATTAACGAGTTTAAGTCTTCCGCATTATTTTCTGTTGATATATTTGAAATGTTAAGGTGTAGATGGGTTGGTTCGCTCACATAGGAGGGTAAATGTGGGTGCCAGTCGCGTCCCCGATTTGGGTCGTGACAACAAAATAAATATTTTTAAACCAAATATATTTTGGAATCAATCACAGAAAAAAATTGAGGAACAAAGAAACGTTTGAAAAAAAATCTAATTTTTGAATTAATTTGTATTGATTGAGTAAAAAAAAAGGAAATCAAATTGATAGAAAAAAATTAGAGGAGAAAGAAATATTTGAAAAAAATAAAATCTGATTTTTTATTTTATTTTAACTGATTGAGTAAAAAAAGAAAACAAAATATTTCTAATTTGTTTTGAATTCCCTAAATTTATGGCGTTATTAATTATCCTTAATTAATTAAAATTAATGCTTATAACTATATGCGTGTTTTTCTTTTTATTATATTTTCAAAAAAAATTAGTATTTCTTTAACAAAAATGTTATAATCTGAAATTTTTTATTGTTACAACTTGAGAGTTTTATTATACTGACATAACTTGAAAATATTAGTCTTACAAATGTCATTTATAAAATTTTCACCTGTTTTAATTTGGTTTAATCTAATCAAATTTTCAAAAGATAGTTGTCTCTTCTTTACGTTCCATCGAAATGTTAATGTTTATTTGTTACTTATTTTATTTATGTTATTTGTCAATATAAAAATCATTTTAAATAAATCTTCTTCCTTTACTTTATTAATTTTCAAAGTTAGTTAGTCTTTAGTCAAATTATAGGTCAATTGCGCACTAGGGGTACTTCAAATGCTTAAACCTTTCTTGAAGAGTCAATCTTCGGTCAAATGGTAGGTCAATCGCGCGCTAGGGGCACTTGGAATGCTTAAACCTTTCTCAAGTGTAAATTGAACCCCAAATTCATTTGATATTTTCAAATGATTTTTCTATTTGAGTCTTTTGAACATTTATAAGCTTTTTTAATTTCTTTAGAAAATTGAGTGGGCGACTATAGAAAAAGGATTTTCTTCAAAAGTTAAGTTGAATCGATACTTTATAAACCAAGTCTTTTCATATCTTTTTTTTTTCATAAAATAATAATTACACAATTTAGTATTACGATGACCTATTTGTTTAATGTAATTACATGTGTACTATTTGGTTGCACAAGTGTAATCATAAAGTTATATTGAATTTTTAAAATGAAATTTTGTATTAGACAAAAGGGCATTTATAAATGATATCAAATTGAATATTTCGGATATAGATTGTCTTATGAAATATATTAATTAATAAGCATATGTTCTTAACTAACATTGTAAATAATTGATTTATATTTTTCAATTAGTATATTTTGATTAAATTAATCATCAAAATTAAAAGTACAAAAAATCTATGAACATAATTAAATACATGTTTGACAAAAAGGTTATTGTTATAAATCTCAAAAAGATAATCTATCAAGTCTAGCTAAAGAAAATAGCTTGCGATATAGAATATTGAGTCAATACTCCTAAAACCAACGAAATTGAAAATATTACATAATTTCTAAATCCAAAAGAAAAAACATGAAACTCTTATTGTCAAATTTCAACATAATATTTAGAAATTTAGATTTGTTAAGTATTTTGGTTACCTAGTAGTGCTGGAAATCTTTTAAAATCAATTAGTTTTTTATGGGAGATTTGATGGAATGATCAACACTTATCCGCTAAATCTTACGTCGGCTATTATGTATTTTTGTAAGTATTCACCAAAATGTGTGATTCATAAATGTATTTTTATAAGTATTCACTGAAGTGTGTGATTTACAAATGAATTCTTGTATGAATTGATGTCATGTTCATGGACATCAACATTCGATATTATTTCTAAGAGAGTAATAATGTTCATTTTTTGGTTGAAGGGTCTACCCGTCCTAACATTTGGTCCCCTTAGGGCTGGGTTGGGCCGCTATTTTATTGGTCCTTTTGTCACGACCCAAAACGAGCCGCGAGTGGCACCCACACTTATCCTTCTAGGTGAGCGAACCAACAAATCTAAACCCCAACATTTACCAGTATATCAATTATAAATAGTAAAAATAATGCGGAAGATCCAAAACTGATTAACGTAATCAATTAAATAAACTTCTAAAGTTCAATACTTATTATTCCCAAAATCAGGAAGTCATCACATCAAGAACATCTATCCTCAAATTTCTAATTCTAAGAGTATTTAAGAAGCTAAAATAAGTAAAAAGATGGTCCATGTCCGAACTTCAAGGACATCAAGACGTGAATGAGAGAATCCAGTCCGAGCTAGGAATAATAGCTTACCCTGAAATCTGATATGCTGGAGACTGGCTAGAGTTGAGGACGAGTCGAAGTCGATGGTGCACTTGCTGCACTCCATAAAACAACAAGAAGAAAATACAAGTAGGGTTCAGTACAAGGAACACGTACTGTGTAGGTATCATAGGCCAACTCAAAATAGAAAGCAATATATACTGAATAATAATATAAAATCAACCACAATACCTAACAGGTGACAATCAACAAGTACAAGAACCATTGGCAACAACACCAAGCACACCTATGAGGACTCAAGCCTCCACACCATACTCATTTGGGAAATAGGTTCTTCGAATTTGAGTATATTAACATAATTCAAGATTCCTTCTCTTTATTATTATCGTGTCGGAACATGACACTCCGATCCCATATACCGTGTCAGAACGTAACACTCCGATCCCCTAATACTACTTTGTCGGAACGTGACACTCCGATCCAATATACTGTGTCAGAATGTGACACTTCGATCCATTTATCTCATTATTTTATTTCATCAAGCCTTCTTTATGTCAAGGCGTCATCTTAATAGAGAGGATTTAAGATTGAAGATTCAACAGTCTCATCATTCTGACCACCCCAATTACACAATCAAAACATACAAACACACAATCAAGCACATAGAAGACTTTACAATACCACCCAATACATATCGATCGCTATTTAGAGTTTATCTATCACATAGAAATAAACCATAACCTACCTCCACCGAATAATCGTGATCAAGCAAGCTACTTCCCCAATGCCTTTCCTGTCCTCTTCGTTCTCTCTCTCTCGCTCGTTCTCCCTTTCTGTTCTTTTTATTTTTCTTCTCCAGATTCTTTTTCTTTTACCCTAATTATCATATAATCCATTATGATAAAAGTAACCCACTATTTATTTCCCTATTATCTTCTTTAACCCCCAAGTAAATAAATTATTAAACTTACCCCACTAATTTCATAATTATAATCATGAATAGTCCAAAACACCCATTTAAATTTTAGCGGAAATCCGACTCAGGGTGGAGTTACGCAGCTTGTGACGGTCCGTCGTATCTACGACGGTCCGTCCTGCAGGTCCGTCACAAAGTTCAGAGAGTTAAATTCAATAGTGAGGTTACGCAACTCGTGACGGTCCGTCGTATCTATGACGACCCGTCCTGCAGTTCCATCGTGAAGTTCAGAGAGTCGATCCCAGTACCCAGATTTCAGAGTTGAAGTGTTTTGGAACGAAGACCCTCGACGGACCGTTGTGCCTATGACGGTTTGTCCTACCTATCGTCGAGGGTAATGAGGAGAGCAGCAAAAGAAATTACACAAGTATGGGATGACGGAGTACATCACGGTCCGTCGTGACCAAGAAGGTCCATCGCGTGATCCATTGACCCAGTCAGTTTTTATCAAAAATAATTCTACTGCTCGAACCGACTAAACATGTTGTTACAATAGATACCAATTTACCCATCGTTCGTCCTCGAACTATCACAGGAAGAAAACCAAGGGCGATAAAGAGTACCTGAATCTGTAAAAAGATGTGGATATCTTTCTTGCACATCATCCTCATTCTCCCAAGTGGACTCTTCAACTGGCCGATTCTTCCACGGAACCTTGATAGATGCAATCTCCTTTTATCTCAACTTGCGGACCTCTCTATCTAAAATAGCAACAGGCTCCTCCTCATAAGACAAATTCTCATCAAGAAGAACTGAATCCCAACGAATAATGTAGTTTCCATCCCCATGGTATTTTTTCAGGATAGACACATGAAATACCGGGTGCACTCCTGAGAGTCCTGGAGGCAATGCCAATTCATAAGCCACCTCCCCCACGCGCTTCAGAACTTCAAATGGACCAATATACCTCGGACTAAGCTTACCTCCCTTACCAAACCGCATCACCCCTTTCATGGGTGAAACCTTCAGCAAGACTTGCTCACCCTCCATAAAATCCAAGTCCCTAACCTTTCGATCTGCATATTCTTTCTGCCTGTTCTGAGCTGCTAGAAGCTTCTCCTGAATGAATTTTACTTTATCTAACGATTCCCTAAAAATATCGGTACCCCATGGTCTCACCTCAAATGCATCAAACCAACCAATGGGAGACCTACATCTCCTCTCATCCAGTGCCTCAAATGGGGCCATATCAATACTTGAGTGATAGCTATTATTGTATGAAAACTCTGCTAAGGGTAAGAAGTTATCCTAATGACCACCAAATTCTATCACACATGCACGAAGCATATTTTCCGACACCTGAATCGTTCGCTCAGACTGACCATCGGTCTGAGGGTGAAATGCAGTACTAAGATCCAACCTAGTACCTAATTCAGCACGCAATGTTCTCCAAAACTTAGAAGTAAATTGCGTACCTCTATCTGATATGATGGAAAGTGGAACTCCATGTAATCGAACAATTTCTGAGTTATAGAGTCTGGATAACTTCTCTGCATTGTAAGTCACCTTAACCGGAATGAAGTGAGCACACTTAGTTAATCTGTCAACAATTACCCAAATAGAATCAAATTTACCCAATGTCTTTGGAAGACCAACCACAAAATCCATTGTAATTCTTTCCCATTTCCATTCAGGAATGGGCATTTTCCGAAGTGTTCCTCCGGGCCTCTAGTGTTCATATTTTACCTGCTGACAATTCGGGCATTGTGCAACAACATCAACAATGTCACGCTTCATTCTACTCCACCAAAAATGTTACATTAGGTAACGATACAGCTTGGTTGCACCAGGATGTATAGGTACCTTGAACTATGAGCCTCTGTAAGAATAGTGTGAATCAAATTATCAACACGGGGCACACATACCCTTCCCTTAATTCTCAAAACGCCTTCCTCATCAATTATTGCCTCTTTAGCCTCTCCTCGGATATCTCGAATTTGGATCAGTTTCTCATCAGTAAATTGTTTTCCCTTAATCTTGTCAAGGAAAGAAGATCTTGCCTCTACACAAGCCAATAATCCTCCCTTCTCTAGTACTTCCAGCCTCATAAAGTTATTAGCAAGAGTCTGAACCTCTCTAGCCAATGGGCGTCTAGAAACCTGTAGGTGGACTAGACTTCCCATGCTCCCTGCTTTTCTACTTAAAGCATCTGCCACAACATTAGCTTTTCCTGGGTGATACAAAATAGTAATATCATAGTCCTTCAGTAGTTCCATCCACCTCCTCTGCCTCAAATTCAAATTTTTCTGAGTAAAGACATACTGTAAACTACGATGATCTATATAGACTTCACACTTGAGCCCATACAGATAATGTCCCTATTTCTTTAATGCAAACACAACTGCAGCCAACTCCAAATCATGGGTCGGATAGTTACGTTCATGCACTTTTAATTATCTCGAAGCATAAGCAATTACATTCCTCTCCTGCATTAGCACTGCACCCAAACCAGAATAAGATGCATCACAATAAACAATGAAATTCTTACCTTCCACTGGCAAGGTAAGAATTGGTGCAGTAGTCAACAAGGTCTTGAGGTTCTGGAAGCTTTCTTCACATTCGTCCAGCCATACAAATGGAACATTCTGCTTAGTCAAATTTGTCAGTTGGGAAGCAACAAAAGAAAATCCTTTGACAAATCGACGGTAGTAGCTAGCTAAACCAACAATGCTCCTTACCTCTGTAACATTAGTAGGTCTTACTTAACTCTTCACTTCTTCAATCTTAGAAGGATCCACCATCACCCCATCCTTAGAAACCAAGTGCCCCAAGAAGGACACTGAATCTAGCCAAAACTCACACTTGGAGAATTTGGCATAAAGCCTTTCCCCCCTCAACACTTCCAATACAATTCTCAAATGCTCCTCATGTTCTTTCCTGCTCTTTGAGTATATCAGTATATCATCAATAAATACAATGACAAAGAGATCCAGATATGGCTTAAAAATCTCGTTCATTAGGCTCATGAAAGCAGCAGGGGCATTAGTCAGACCAAAGGACATTACTAAGAATTCATAATGCCCATACCTGGTTCGAAAAGAAGTCTTTGGCACATCTGCTGCCCGTATTTTCAATTGATGATAACCAGATCTCAAATCAATTTTTGAGAAGGTACAAGCACCTTGTAACTGATCGAATAAATCATCAATGCGAGGAATAGGATACTTGTTCTTAATAGTTACCTTATTCAGTTGCCTGTAATCTATGCACATCCGAAAACTTCCATCCTTCTTCTTCACAAATAAAACAGGAGCACCCTAAGGTGATGCACTTGGTCTAATAAAACCATTATCTAACAACTCCTGAAGCTGGGCCTTTAGCTCCCTTAACTCAGCTGGAGCCATTCTATAAGTGGGTATGGAAATGGGGCGAGTACCCGGCTCCAGATCAATACAAAAATCAATATCCCTATCCGGTGGCATACCAGGAAGGTCTGCAGGAAACACATCCAGAAACTCACGGACTATCGAGACAGACTCAATCGAAGGTACTTGGGAAGTATCATCCTTGAGATGTGCCAAGAAAGCTAAACAACCCTTACTAACCATTCTCTTAGCACGAAGGAAAGAGATAATATGAACTGGAGTTGAAATATAGTCACCCTCCACACTAGCGGATCTGTCCCAGGCTTGGCCAATGTCACAGTTTTAGCATTACAATCTAAGATTGCAAAATTTGGAGAAAGCCAAGTCATACCAAGAATTACATCGAAATCAACTATCTCTAGAATAATCAAATCCACATGAGTATTTCTCCCCACAAAAGTCACAAGACAAGACCTATACACCTTCTCAACTATCACAGACTCACCCACAGGAGTATAGACACGAATAGGCATGTCAAGCAAATCACAATATAAATCAAGACCAGTAGCAAATGAGGAAGAAACATATGAAAATGTGGATCCAGGATCAAATAATACAGAAGCCATGCAATCACAGACCAAAAGATTACCTGTGATAACAGCATCAGATGTCTCTGCTTCAGACCTCCCGGGGAAAGCATAACAATGGGCCCTATCACCTGTCTGCCCGTTGCCCCTACCATGTTGCGCTGCAGTAGCTCCAGCTTGCCCGCCACCCCGGCTGATTTGGTGACCACCATTACCTTGGCCACCATGTCCTCCAGAATGGCGGCCTCTCCCATGACCACCTCTACCTCTAACTATTGGGGGTCTGTAACTCTGTTTTGGACAATATTTCCTAATATGTCCAGTCTCTCCACATCCATAACAATTTCTGGAGTCAAGCATAGGTCTCTGTGAGAATGATGAAGTCTGGGGATAACCTCCAAACTCAGAGAAATGCTGACTGGTCTGCGATGGACCCCCAGCTACAGCCTGCAGTGAAGACTGAATAGGTCGGGCTGGGTAACCTCCTGAACTTTGCCCTCTGGAGTAAGAACCACTAAACTCACCTCCCTTACGGAACTTCTTAGATGTCGACGCCATGGTGAAGTCGTCTGGCTTCACCCCCTCCACCTCTATCACAAAATCAACCACTTCTTGAAAGGATTTTGCTGCAGCAGCTACCTGTAAGGCTGGGATCTGCAAATCTGACCTCAATCCTTTCACAAAACGGCGAATCCGCTCTTGTGGAGTGAAGCAAAGCTGGGTGGCATACCTGGATAGTGCATGAAATTTAGCCTCATAAGCAGTAACAAACATCCTGCCTTGCTATAGACTTAGGAACTCATCTCTCCTATTGTCCCTCAAAGTCTGGGGTATATACTTCTCCATAAATAAGCTAGAGAATGATGCCCAAGTCATAGGTGGTGCCTGTGCTGGTTGACACTCAACATATGACCGCCACCGCATTTTTGCATTCCCCTGAAACTGATAGGTCACAAACTCAACACCGAATCGTTCTACTATGTCCATCTTATGTAGAAGCTCATGACAATCAACCAGAAAATCATAGGCACTCCTCAGATTCAGCACCCTTGAAGACTGGAGGTTTCAACTTCAAGAACTTAGTGAAAAGTTCATGCTGATCACTCGTCATTATAGACCCTGTAGTCAATCGAGGAAACGTGCCTACTTCCAATGAGGCATCCATGCGGGGAGCCACAGCAGCTGCATGTTGTACTCCCGGAACCTGAGGTGCTGGTGCAGAAAACACTGGAGGTGTCTGGCCCAGATCAGATAACTCGCGAAGATAAGCAAGAACCTGATTAATCATCTCTGGGGTAGGCTGGGGTGGTAATTCTTCATCTTGAACCTGCTCATTTTCCCCTTCCTCACCCTCTCTTACTACCTCACCAGTCGGTGGAGGAGTCACCGCCGTATTACTAGCTGGACCAGGTGTTTGTCCTCTACCTATAGAGGGCGTCCTCCTGCGACCTCTACCACGGCCTCTTGCCACTGCTCCTCCTCGAGCTACAGCCCCATTGGTTTGCTCAAACGCACCCTGTCTTGCCGGTGTTGGTGTTGGCACAGTTGTTGCTCTAGTTCTAACCATCTGCGAAATAGAGTGAGGATGTCAGATACCAATTTGTATCACCTATATACCAATTGGATACAAGTAATAGCACGAAAGAAAGAAAGAAATGAGCTTTCCTAAAGTCCTATAGTTTCTCGAAGAAAAGTAAAGGCGTCCCCTTACCATTCCGCAAGACTCTACTAGACTTGTCCTTGTGTGATTAGATCAACGAACCTAACGCTCTGATACCAAGTTTGTCACGACCCAAAACGAGCCGCGAGTGGCACCCACACTTATCCTTCTAGGTGAGCAAACCAACAAATCTAAACCCCAATATTTACCAGTATATCAATTATGAATACTAAAAATAATGCGGAAGATCCAAAGCTTATTAACGTAATCAATTAAATAAACTTCTAAAGTTTAATACTTATTATTCCCAAAATCTGGAAGTCATCACATCAAGAACATCTATCCTCAAATTTCTAAATCTAAGAGTATTTAAGAAGCTAAAATAAGTAAAAAGATGGTCCATGTCCGAACTTCAAGGACATCAAGACGTGAATGAGAGAATCCCGTCCGAGCTAGGAATAATAGCTCACCCTGAAATCTCATATGCTGGAGAATGGCTAGAGTTGAGGACGAGTCGAAGTCGAGGTGCACTTGCTGCACTCCATAAAACAACAAGAAGAAAATACAAGTAGGGGTCAGTACAAGGAACACGTACTGAGTAGGTATCATCGCCAAACTCAAAATAGAAAGTAATATATACAGAATAAAAATATAAAATCAACCACAATACTTAACAGGTGACAATCAACAAGTACAAGAACCATTGGCAACAACACCAAGCACACCTATGAGGACTCAAGCCTCCACACCATACTAATTTGGGAAATAGGTTCTTCGAATTTGAGTATATTAACATAATTCAAGATTCCTTCTCTTTATTATTATCGTGTCGGAACGTGACACTTCGATCCCATATACCGTGTCGGAACGTGACACTCCGATCCCGTAATACTACTGTGACACTCCGATCCAATATACCGTGTCGAAACGTGACACTCCGATCCATTTATCTCATTATTTTATTTCATCAAGCCTTCTTTATGTCAAGGCGTCATCTTAATAGAGAGGATTTAAGATTGAAGATTCAACAGTCTCATCATTCTAACCCACCACAATTACACAATCAAAACATACAAACACACAATCAAGCACATAGAAGACTTTACAATACCACCCAATACATATCAATCGCTATTTAGAGTTTATCTATCACATAGAAATAAACCATAACCTACCTCCACCGAAGAATCGTGATCAAGGAAGCTACTTCCCCAATGCCTTTCCTGTCCTCTTCGTTCTCTCTCTCTCTCGCTCGTTCTCCCTTTCTGTTCTTTTTATTTTTCTTCTCCAGATTCTTTTTCTTTTACCCTAATTATCATATAATCCATTATGATAAAAGTAACACACTATTTATTTCCCTATTATCTTCTTTAACCCCCAAGTAAATAAATTATTAAACTTACCCCACTAATTTCATAATTATAATCATGAATAGTCCAAAACACTCTTTTAAATTTTAGCGGAAATCCGACTCAGGGTGGAGTTATGCAGCTTGTGACGGTCCGTCGTATCTACGACGGTCCGTCCTGCAGGTCCGTCACAAAGTTCAGAGAGTTAAATTCAATAGTGAGGTTACGCAACTCGTGATGGTCCGTCGTATCTATGACGGCCCGTCCTGCAGTTCCGTCGTGAAGTTCAGAGAGTCGATCCCAGTACCCAGATTTCAGAGTTGAAGTGTTTTGGAACGAAGACCCTCGACGGACCGTTGTGCCTATGACGGTTCGTCCTACCTGTCGTCAAGGGTAATGAGGAGAGCAGCAGAAGAAATTACACAAGTATGGGACGACGGAGTACATCACGGTCCGTCGTGACCATAACTGTCCGTCGCGTGATCCGTCGAACGAGTCAGTTTTTATCAAAAATAATTCTACTGCTCGAACCGACTAAACAGGTTGTTACACCTTTAATTAAAAGAGTCAGTCCGCCCCAACTCATTCAACTCTCTATCTTGTTAGGGTTGGATTGGATCAGTCCATTTTGACACCTCTAGCCATAATATAAAGGAAAAAATTTCAAAACAATAATATTTTAGCATTAATAAGACCTCATAACCACACTTTCAATATTTATTAAAAATGTCACTATTTTTTTTATATTGCTTATTTATGTATTTTTTAATTTTCTTTAATTTGAAGAAAAAAATATAATTAGTTAATAAAAGAGTGCTGAAAAATAAGGGAGAGAATATTTCAAATAATGTAAGTCACTGAAATTCCTCTTTAGTTACGTATATATATATATATATATATATATATTATATATATATATATATATATATACATATATATACATATATACATATATATACATGTATATTATATGTATATATATATATATGTATATATATATGTATATATATATATATATATATATATTATATATATATATATGTATATATATATATATATATTATATATATATATATATATATATATATATATATGCTGCTTAGTGGCATGTCTCAATGATCAGAAAAATATTAATCTATTTTTTTTAATAATTTAGTGCCTTTTTCTAATTTTTATACAATAGAATTATGTATACATACCTATATATTGCTATTATTTAGTTAGGGATAATGAACAAGTACCCCCTCAATCTATACCCGAAATCTCAAAGACACACTTATACTATACTAAGATTCTATTACCCCCCTGAACTTACTTTATTAATTATTTTTTATCCCTTTTTCGGCCTATGTGGCACTATGTTGTGGGCCCAACGCTGGTTGACTTTTTTTTTCAAGCTAGTGTCACGTAGGTCGAAAAGGTGTGGAAAATTACTTATACAATAATTTTAGGGGGTTAATAGGACCTTAGTATAGTATAAGTGTGTCTCTAGGATTTCGGGCATAGATTGATGGGGTATTTATGGATTTTCCCAATTAGTTACTTAATGAGCATTACACCTCCCTAAAATTAAGTAATTTCACAAGGCTACAAATGGCTGAAAGTAGAAATCTATTTTTATTATATTTCTTTTCGTTAATATATATGAGGATCTTTAGCCCGCTTATGTGGCTGCCTCAATGATCAGAAAAATATTTATCTATTTTTTTAATAATTTAGGGCTTTTTTTCTAATTTCTACACAATAGAATTATGTATACATACCTATATGCTGCTATTAATAGTTACTTAATTTGAATTCTTGTGGGTTGTGTTGTTGAAGTTTCATGAGGTTTGATTCATATTTTCGGGTGTAATTTTGGGTTGAATCTATCATATATCGAGGGTGTAAGTGATTGCAAGTGCATTGAGGGAAAACCATTGAAGTCTAGAGGGTTTAGAGATGAAAAACGAAGGAGCAAAATCAGGGATTTTCGGGCAAGGGCTTGGGGCGTCACACCTGCAAGAGCACGACAAAAGTTCCTATGAGCTATGGCCTCTGGCACGTCATGCCATCCAGAGTACCGCAAAAATTTCTCTTAACTTTGAGGGTTGGCGCCCCCGCCTCTCAGAGCGCCAGGGACGCCAGTTCTTTTCATTCCTTCCCCACCTTTTAGTACTTGTTTGTTAGCAATGCACCAATGTTTTCTAGTTGATTCCAATAATCAAGGTACATATAAACATCATAAAATCATCCATAAATACGAGATCATGAACTTTCATCTATAATTCAATTATAGGAAAGTAAGGATCAAAGTCAACAGAAGTTAAAAGTCAAGTCTAGAAGTTAAGAGCTAGTCAAAACAAAGTTTATGAAGTTTTAAAAGGTCTTTAACAAACGTTTTAACCTTGTTTTATGACTTAAATTTCAAGTTAAGTAAAGAGTAAAGATTGGAATTCATTTCTCGAAAAGTTATAAGTGAACTAAGTATTCCCAAAGACTTTATAAATATTTTCACATTTGAGTAAGAAAAGGAAACATCGATTCCAAGAGCTTTTAAGCTAAGTTTTGAATAATTATTTCAAACCAAAGAGAGAATTTTTTTAAAAAACATATGAGCTAAGTATATTTTTCTACTAGTTTTGAGCATCAATATGGGGATGCGATCTCATATTAACTAATGTCTGCATATAACATTCACTCATCATGGGTATCAAAGGGTCATACTTTTTAGATGATCACTTAAATTAAGCTAGTGGATCCACTAAGTTCAGTATCTCTATATGACAACAAGGTATAGAAAAGTCTGGCAGCGTAATGGTAAAAACATTGTATCACCACTTAGGCTCATATTAGTGATTGTCGGTTATAGAAACTCCCACCTAAACTATATCACTTTGTAAATGAGTAAAGTTGAGTTTGTTATTGCATTTTTTATGAACTAAGTTTCTCTTACTATTTTATAAAGCTTTTCATATGTTGCATGTTTTTCATTGCTTTATTTGAGTTAAATTTGTTCATGAGTTGAGAAGATCCAAGGTAAGTGTTTATCATAGAATCTTTTCGAGTCTATGTATTGATAACATTCCAACTCGCATAATCGTACATTCAATGTACTGATGCCAGTTGGCCTGCATCATATTATGATGCAGACACAGGTAACTAGGATTGGCATCCAGTGCACTGTTGATCCAGTGAGCAGCTCAGAGCTAGTGGGTGAGCCTCCTTGCATTTCGGAGGAATATTTTTATCACTTTCTTTCTATTTCCAATTGTTAGGATAACAGGGGTTCATGTTCCAACATCCCTTTTTGTTTAGAGGCTTCAATACAGATAGTTATAGTTCTTTAGAATTTATATTTTCAGATGTAAACGTTTAAGACTTGAGTTTCCATTTTGGCTAAGTTATTTCATGAGTTATATATCCTGTGTTTAAGTCTTCCGATAAGTAAGTAAGCCAGGCCAAGGGTACGCTTGGTGCCAGAAATATTTCTTGAGTGTTGGCCACGTCCAGGGTGCATGCTCGGGGCATGATAAACTTGGTATCAGAGAACATAGTTTAGAGTCCTATGGAGTTTATGAAGTCGTGTCTGTAGGTTCCTAGTTATGGGTGTGAAGCATGCATGTTGGGTGTAAAATCGCATGCAAGTGCACGTGATCACTCAAGTAGTAAATAGACTCTTTCGAGTCTAATGTTTGTACCCAAAGGACTTCCAATCAGCGAATAAAAAATTACAATGACTATCTAAATTTAGTCAAGTATTCATTAGATTGATAAATTTGTTTAACTACTACTTCAACCTTAACAAAACTTAGCTACTATAAGAAAATGATTTCAACAAAGAAACTTTGCAACTTGGAAAGACATCCCAGGGTTGTAGCATAACTCGAATTCCGGTTCCATGTGTTTATATTCCAAGGTTCAAAGGCTTAACTTATTGTGGGATGGCGAGGTTCATTTTACGATAATAATATTCCGACTTCTAATCGCCTACCACTATTGACAACCTAACTATATCATCGAGTGAGGCTAGGTATGAATCAGCAACTGTGCACTAAGTATTCATCTTGCATTTTAACCATAATATGGTGCATAGGTATAAAGTTATCCTATACACAAAACAATCTAGAACTTACTCTAGAATGAACGCACCTCTTGCACTCCTTGGTCTATCCCTCTATTCATCTTACAAGTTCAAGAGTGGACACTAAATATATTCTAATGTTGATCAAGCATTAAATAATGAAATGAGATTGCAAGCACAAAATAGGTAACAACACTTTTCACAGAAAGAACAAATTTACAATAAACCATCATACATATCTACAACCCTATGACAAGAGATTTTAGCTAATCATCATACAAAATAACAAGATGGAATGTATTAGAATCATAAAAGCCTTTACCAAGTTGAAGAAGGATAAGAAAAAACCCTAGAATTTAGCACCAAATTCGTTTTTAGCTTCAGCTCCCCTTTTTTTAGAAAGTGTAGTATGCAATAAGCAAACTTAAACTATTTACAATCCAAAATAAACATGTGGGACGATTTTCTTGTCCAGGTCGGCGACGCGGACGTGTTCCTTCGCTGAATTTTTCTCATAATAGGGACGCCCTCCGCAACGCGACTCTATCACGAAAACCCCTATAATGGGTTGTTCCTTTTCTGCATCGGTGGACTACCTTCGCGGCGCGCCCACATTGAGAACTACTTCATTGCTTGGGGGGGTGCCTCCGCAGATCGGGGTGCTTCTTGCCAGTGAAATTATAAGCTTTTTTGTTCTTCTTTTTTGCCACTTCTTCTTTTGCTTTCCACTCTTTGATCCGGTTCCCAACATCATCTCATTTTCCAATGATCTTCGGCCTGAAACATCTAATCATATTGGTTAGAAGATGCGGAATCTAAATGACTCTAAATACTTGACTTAACCATCGAAAATATCCTCACTCTGCTATATGCATTAGATAAAAATGGTTGTTAGGCATATAGATACGCCTAAGATCACCACCCCACACTTACAACTTTGTTCGTCTTTGAACACTTCCGCACTTATAGACATACTACGACTCTACTTCTACACCTACAAGCCTTTCAGGTTCGGCCACGACAACTACAGCAACGGAATAATAATACATCATTACTTTGTGTTCCTAAGGATCGCTCTATCGAAACAATCTAACCTCAAGAATAGACATCTTTACACAGTAGATTTGCGTGCAGCCATCTATCACACAATAAAACAATTTCAAACCTCATCAAACATGTGCCTTCACTACAATCGAACACCCACATTTACTTTAAATTGAAATTTTCACATAAAAGCAGGTGCGGGAAACATTTAACGCTCACACTCATAAAAGAATTCCCTTTCTACAACCAACAAACCTTAGGCTTGCCCTTAGTTGTGTACTGCTTCACTACTATTGATGATTTCGAATTTCGGGATCAATTACATCTTTTAAGCGTTGTAATGCAGGCTAGGGGACAGGTAGAAAACATTTCGAGAATAAGAGTAGTGACTGTTTTACCAAGCATTTTAGTGCTAACACAATAATTTCAAATGCTCATCTAATAACCCCATCTTACACTCTTTTCCTTAGAACCATTTTGGTACCCTTTTTGATTCACCTCTTTTCACCATTTCCCTTCTCAAATCAACCATTTGGACCACACTATTTTTATTTTCTTTTTATCTTAGACATCAATACATGTCTAAAGTTTTTCATATAAGTTCCTTTATTATTATATTTTCATTATTTTTTTAATATACAAGAACACTTCTATTGGGGTTCCACTTAACTTCCATCTCCTTCGTTATTGCTCACACAAAACACCTAGGATCTTTTGGATAAAATTTCTTGGTGAACGAAAGAACGGTATAAGCTTCACAGTAGGTTACCCAATAAATAGTTCAAGGTCGCGGGGGATAAATAGGGATATACGTTAAAGTGGATAGAGGAAACCATAAACAGGCTACCAAAGAAATACCTATGTCACTTCTCAAATTCCTAATCCTATTGTTTTTCGTTAGAAAACACACCAGACAAGTTCTAGACCTTTTAGAAGGGAATGCAAAATTTCTACACACTTGGCACACATTCAACTTGACAGTAATAACTGAATACTACTTCTCCATTACTGAGACACTTTACTTCAGGAACAACCACAACAAAGGAGTCGTATAAATGAACCTAGACGTCTCAGCACTGAGTTGCTCATGTTTGCAACTGTTAGTTTATTCCATCGCAATTGTGTCACCTCAGCCGAAAAGCAACAACCCTAAAGACTCAATTGATGAAACAAGCCCTTAAGACAGTCATCATCCATCTATCATATCTTGACCCAACAATGACACTGACTCTATTCTAAGAAACAATTCTTTTGTATGGTTAAACAGGACTGTCCTTGGCCAAAGAACCAAAAACAACTACTAAGAAACCCAAATAAAAATAGAACACACAGCACAAACAAAAACAATGCAGAAAACAACTACAACAACAGAATAATAACTATGTAGATAGATAAATCCCCCACACCCCACTTACAAATAGACATTGTATCTAGTGAAACAAGTTTCAATAAGAAAAAGAGAGTAAGGTGAGGTGGGCTTCCCTAATTAAGCATCCATATCGGTGTCACTGCTGGTTTACTCGAGGCTAACAAGACGCCCTCATCAGCAGCAGAACTGGATTCACTAGCCGATGTGGTTTTCCTTTTGTCCTTGTTTGTCAGGACATCATCCCAAATTGGCTCAAAGTATTCAGCATCCACTACTAGCATAGCCATCACATTCTCATTCAAGGGGGTACTTTGACGCGACCTCATCCAACTATTCCTGCGATGAAGTTCAACCTCCATTTTTATGACGCAACATTTCTAGATCGTACATACTAGTTGTGATCATGTCGTCCCTCCTATTGCGTTCCGCTGTAGTGAGTGTGGGTACATGCATAACTTCCAGTTCCTTTGTGTTGGTGACATAGAGAGATGTGGTTAAAAGGGGTTCCATGTAATCCACGGTCTCCTCTAGGACACCAGCTTGCCTGCACAATCGAGTGATTATTCCACAAAACACATACCTTCTCCCTCGGTGAACTCTTGCCTTGCGCATTGTTGATTTCATCACTACTCTTATGTTGATAGGTAACCCTGTCATCATCGCATACACCAAGCAAACTCGGTCACGTGTCACCTCTGTATAGTGCAGCACGGTATCAAACAATTCATAACAATCTTAAACCACACCCTGACCTCTCTATTCATATGGATATAAGGGTAGGACTGATCATACCCACGATGCCCATGCCAAATCCATTTTGTTGTGGATTGAGTCCCACAGAGAGTATTCCTAATTGCTTGATGCGGGGGACTGATGTTGATCCTTGTGAGCACATCGGAAGGAGAATTAGTTGTCCCTAGAAGT
This sequence comes from Solanum peruvianum, assembly GCA_027705065.1. NCBI lineage: Eukaryota > Viridiplantae > Streptophyta > Magnoliopsida > Solanales > Solanaceae > Solanum > Solanum peruvianum. Next base: position 41,711,400 of record JAKWJD010001759.1, on the reverse strand, counting down.
TGGTTCAGCACTGTCAGGGTCAAAGGAAATTCCACACATCTCAATGTAACATAATGAGAACGAGCATCGATCTTTTTTATTAGCATAAAATTCCTGACCAGTGTTGACATTGCACTCAAGAGGATCCATAAAGATAAAACCTACGTGCAACTCAAGCAGACAACATCTGATCATTTGAAAGTCCCTCTCCGAATACCAATTCACAAGGACCACATCGGAGAAGTATTTGAATTCCGTGTGGGACTTTTACCACTTCTTGCCTTCTGGGAAAACTGCCTTGGCACCAAATTGTTGTGTTTGTCCCCTTGGGACTGATGGTACCGAGGGAATCATGGTTCCAGTCCTAACCCTCTTGCGGTTACTAGACGCCACCTCCTTGTTTGATCTTGGTGAACTCGACGTCGCAACCTACAAAAACACATACTACATACCAATAACAGGGTTTCAATGAGGGAAGGACACCCCACACTCATGCTTGAGCATTGTTTCAAAATAGCAAGGTAATCAGACTTTCCGAACTGTTTATAGCTTACACACCCCAACAATTTCCCTTATTAAAATATCTAAACCCAAACCATAGTGGTTTTACTCAAGAATTTGAACACACTTTAATCAACCAGTTTAAGCATTTCCATCAACCCTAACATTAACAAACATGAAGTTTTACAATCCTATTTGCCAACCCGCAAGATTCAAAAGTGTATGACAACATCTTCTAAAATGAGTAATCAAAGTTTCTATAGATGCAATCACATATTTGAATTGAAATATTCAATCACTCAACCTATTAATACCATTCTAAAAAAAGAGCATTAAAACTCATACCTATAACAAACCATAACCAAAACATCAATAATGTTCTTCAATTTCTTCACCAACTGATAAAAAGAGAGCAAAATCATACCTTGAGAAGTAAAAAAGAGGAAGAATTGAGGAACTTTGAAGGATATCTTCAATCTATGCGAAACAGACTTGTTTTATAGAAAGGGAAAAATCGCAAGAATGGAGAGAAAACTAAGTGAAACCATCGATTTTTAAAGGCTAAAAGGGGATAGGGGTCGGGTTTTGTCAAATTAGTCGGGTAAAATCTGACTTTTTAACTACTTTGTACCGAAAATGTACCAGGTCTACGACATGGAGTTTTCATGGACAAGCCTTGTGAAATCTTTTTCGATGATCAGTGAAAGTTGTGAAGCGGGGGAACAAGTTCGCGACGCGCTTAGGTCGGGAACTCCCCTAGAAACTGCTCTTGAGAAATTAATTTTTCAAAAATGGGTCTGCAATACAAAGTTGTCGCTGACTTTCCAAGGTCTTTATGTCCTTAAGAACCTGACCATGCCTGCGATGGGCTTAGATCGCGGACTCTCCTGTTAGCCCCTCGCTAATTACTCTTTTGTAATGGCGCTAGCGGGAATATGTCTGCGACGCGGGGAGGTCGTGGATTCCCCTGTTTTTCATTGTTTCCTGCAAATGAAAATACACACACAAATCCAAAATAATCCTTAATTAAAAGTACCATAGACTATCCTATTAAAAAAATACAATGCAAAAAGAAAAATCTTTAAAAATATCACGCCTCGGGTTGCCTCCCGAGTAGCGCCTGATTTAACATCTTAGCACGAGTTAGTTTCCCCTCATTCATTTCTCAACTACAAAGTTTTGACTTCTCGAGTAAACTCTGTCCAAAATAATGTTTCAACCTTTGCCCATTCATGATAAACGTGGATTTCTTCCCTTTATTCCATAACTATACAACGCCATGGTCGGTCATACGTACTACCTCAAATGGTCAATTCCATTTGAATTCAACTTGCCTGGAAACAACCCTAATCGGGAGTTGAACAACAATACCATTTGTCCGGTCTCAAAGAGTCGAGCCACAATGTGCTTGTCATACAATCATTTGGTTTTCTCCTTGTAGAAATAGGCATTTTCATATGCATGAAGCCGGAATTATTCCAACTCATATAGTTGATGCATCTTTTTCTTGCCAGCTAATGGAGATCCTGGCCAAACTTCTTCACTGCCCAGTAAGCATGATGATCTAGTTCAGGAGGTGACATGATTTACCAAACACCGAGTGATAGGAGGAAGTACCAATTGGTGTTTTGTAAGCGTTCCTATTAGCCCTTAGTGCATCATCAAACTTCATTTCCCAACCCTTCCTTTGTGCATTCACTATTTTTGTAGGATCTGATTCACCTCATGATTGGATACCTCTACCTGACCACTGGTTTGAGGGTGGTATTTCGTATCTACCTTGTGCCTGACTCCATATTTAGCTAAAATGTTCTTCACCAATTGATTTATAAAATGTGTCCCTTCATCACTGATTATTTCTCTTGGAGTTCCAAAATGAGTGAAGATATGTTTCTTGAGGAACTTCAGCACCACCTTAGCATCATTCGTCAAAAATACCACTGCCTCGACCCACTTTGACATATAATGCATAGACACAAGTATGTACTGATTCCCATTTGATGGAACAAATGTCCCCATGAAGTCAATCCCCTAAACGTCAAATATTTCAACCTCCAGAATGTTATTCAAAGGCATTTCGTGTCTCCTAGAAATAAACCCCATCCTTTGGCATTGATCACAACTCTTCACATAACCTGCAACATCTCTAAACAATATACGCCAGAAGAAACCTGAATGAAGCACCTTATGTGTGGTGCGCTCACCACCGTGATGACCTCTATATGCAGATGAGTGGCAACTATCCATCACTTGTTTCATCTATGAATCAAGAACACATCTCATCATCATTTAGTCTGGCCCTTGCTTAAATAAGTATGGCTCATCCCATATGTAAAATCGAGCATCATGGGCGAACTTCTTCCTTTGATGTAAGGTTGCACCTAATGGAATCACTAACCAAATAATTCACGATGTTAGCATACCATGGTAGCTCAGTTATCTCTAGTGTCAATAGTTTCTTGTCATAGAATTCCTCCCTAATCTTCCTTTTCTCTCCCACATGTGATGAACTCTCCAACCTGGAAAAGTGGTCTGCAATCTAGTTGTTAGAACCTCTTCGATCTTTGATCTTGATGTCGAACTCTTGCAGCAATAGAATCCACTTGATTAATTGTGGATTTGCATCTTACTTGTTCAAAAATACCCAATAGTTTCATGGTCAGTATAAACAACAACTTTAGTACCTACCAAGTAAGATCTTAACTTGTCAAACGATAGACCACTTCTAGCATTTCTTTTTTGGTCATTGTAATTTGTCTGGATGCCTCCAGCGATATGCTTGCATTGTATATTTAGTGGAATCAGTGGAAAACCTTCTCTTTTCTCAGTCCCAATACCGCTCCTACGGCGACATCACTTGCATTGCACATCAACTCAAAACGGAGATCACAATTCAGAGAAGTTAAGATCTGAGCTGCTATGAGCTTGTTTTTCAAAACTGTGAAAGCTTGCATGAACTTTTCATCGAATACAAATTTCATCTCCTTCTCCACAATACTAAACATAGTATTGGAAAAATCTTTGATGAATATCCTATAAACTTAGCATGACCCAAAAAACTTTGCACCCCTTTCACAGAAATGGCAGGGGGAAGCTTTTCAATTACTTCCACTTTAGCACGATAAACTTTCATTCCTCTGTTATACACCTTATGCCCCAACACAATCACTTCTTTTACTAGAAATCCCTTCTTTTACTAGAAAATGACATTTTTCCCAGCTTAGGACAAGTTTTGTTTTTTCGCACCTAGCCAAGACCCTATCCAAATTCTCCAAGCACCTGTTAAAAGACTCCCCAAACACCGAGAAATCATCCATGAATATTTCTACAAAATCTTCAACCTATCTTGAAAAATAGTCATCATGCATCTTTGGAAAGTAATTGGGGCATTGCATAACCCAAAAGGCATCCTTTTGAATGTATATGTATCATACGGACAAGTGAAAGTGGTTATCTCTTGACCCTTTGGTGCAATCACAATTTGGTTGTACCCCGAATAGTCATCCAGAAAGCTATAATATATTTGCCCAATAAACCGATCCAGTATCTGATCAATGAAAGGGATCGGTTAATTATCCTTCGTGGTGGCTTCATTCAATTTCTTGTAATCCATGGATATTCGCCATCTTGTGAATGTCCTGGTTGAGATTACTCATTTTTTTCATTAGTGATCAATGTCATGCCTTCTTTTTTTGGTACCCATTACATTGGACTAACCCACTTGTTATCGGAAATTAGGTAGACAATACTCGCATTTAGCCATTTGATTACCTCTTTGAGCACCACATCCTACATTACTGGTTCAACCTGCTGAGGTTGCACTATTGACTTGCGCCCCTCTTCCATGAATATCCTATGCATGCACAAAGCGGGACCGATGCCATGAATGTTTGCCATTTGCCTGCCTATTTTCCTCTTCCTCAATATTTGCAGTGATGCTTCAACCTGCATTTCAGACAAGGCATCAGAAAGGATTACATGTAAAGAATCATTTGCACCAAAGAACGCATAATTGAGGTGAAAAGGGAGAGCCTTTAATTCAAGATTTGGTTCTTCCTCAATCGACGGTTTAGGAGGTGGGTCCAAGACTCTATTCAATGGTTCCACAAAATTTTGAAGCATGCTCACATTCGAGATGTTGAGGACGTTGGCCATATCTTCGTCTTCAACATGTCCCTCAATGTCTTGCCCAATCAACACTTTTTCTAAATGGTCCTTGGCCTCAACAAATTTGGTTGTCACTTTATCTTTAATGACTGTGATTGTCGATAACTATTTATATATGGCACAAAACTTCATCCCTTTGTAAACATCAAAGACCTCGACCTCATCATGAGCTCTCATCATTAGCATGTCGGCTGCAACATCAATTAATTCTCCTCTCGTGGCTAGGAATGGCCATCCCAAAATAAATGGGACCTGAAGGTCAGGCTCAAAATCCAGAATGACAAAGTCCACAAGGAAAATTAGAGTTCCTACTTGAACCAAGATATCTTCGATAACACCACCTATCCTCAAGACCGAACGATCGGCTAATTGCAACATGATGGTAGTGGGTTTGGGAATTCCTAGTCCCAATTTAAGAAAATGGACGTAGACATCAAATTTATATTTGCACCCAAATCTCATAAGCCCCTTGCCTCCACATATTTACAAATTTTTATTTGTACCGTAAAACTCCCCAAATCTTTCAATTTGATTGGGAGCCTATTTTGGATTCGAGAACTGCACTCATCAATAAGTGTAACTATTGCATACTCATCTAATTGACTCTTGTTGGGCACCAAACATACTTGGCATACTTAGGAATGCCCTACAACACATGAATCAAAGGCAAGTTAACATGTTCCTGCTTGAGTAATTCGATGAACTTACCAAAACACTCCTCCTCCTTTTGCTTTTTGAGTTTCTGTGGAAAAGGAGGCGGTGGTTTTGCTTTTGGTTTCTCATTCACCCTTTGTTCATTGGATATTGCTTCATCTACATGTTTTCCTCTTTCTTCAACAAATTTTGCCTTATGTGCCAACTCCTCCAATGGTGCCCACTCTGGGTGCTCACATCATTTACTTGTTTCGGTTTGGGTCGGTGTTTCCCAGCAATCCCCCTTATGGTCGGGAGTTTTGAGCACTAGCAAACTGCCCAAACTGTTTTTCTAAATTTTGCATTGCCAATTGATTATTTCTGACATTAACCGCCAATTTATCTTGATCCGTCATGATTTTTTTGAGCATACCTTCCACACTCATTTTGCCTTGCTTTGCAACCTATTGATTACCTTGATTTTGTTGTTGATTTCCCAGGCTTTGTTGATGATACTGTTGTCTGGTACTCTGTTGTTGGTTCTGAATTCCATCCCATGAAAAGTTTGGGTGATTTCGCCATCTTGAGTTGTAAGCATTTCCATATCCTTGGTTATTACCTCCTCGTTGAGCATTCCCTACAAAATGAACTGATTTTGGGTTTTCCCCACATACCTCGGCACTATGATCTCCACTCCACATACTTCACACCAAGATTTTGGTTGGTGAAACATATTAATTTGGGGTTGTTGTTTTCCTATTGGCATGTTGCTGAAATGACTATTCATCATGTTCTGCATTGATGCAATTTGAGCGGACAAAGCTGTGATTGCAACCATCTCCAATACTCCGGTAGACTTTTATACGACTGGTATTCTTCCGCCATTCCACTCAGGGTTACCTTGTGAAATTCAATTAAGCAATGTAAAAAACTCAGCATATGTCTTCTCCAAAGCCTGTTAACCTGCAGTAGAATCAAACAAAAATTTTATGTATATTAGGGTTGAACATGATGATAGGGTTGAATGCGATAGGATTCATAAAATCATCAGGTTGAATGTGATAGGATTCATAAAATGATCAATGATGCTTTTGGGGTTCAATGTGGGATGGAAGCCAAAAAATATTTTGATGACGCTCTTAATAAAGAAGAAAGACGCTTCTATGATCAATTAGAAGAGTCTATTCGTTCACTATGTAAATCGAGTCCGCATATTTCCTTGTCTTTTACGGTTAGATTAATAAAAATCCAGTCAGATGGAATGTTCCTAATGCAGCTATGGACTCAATAGTTGATCTCTTGGGGAAATTAGATAATTCAGAGCTTAACATACCTAAGAACTTGTATCGTACAAAGCACTAATAGAATTCATTATTGTGTTAATGGATGCATGTTGTTTACAAGACTGATAGTGAATTAAAAAATTGTAAGTTTGGTGGACATACTCATTATAAGAGAACTCCGACAAGAAATACTGTCCCTATTAAGGAGATGCATTATGTACCACTTATTTCTAAGTTAAATACGTTGTATGCATCGATGAGGCTTGCAACACATATGAGATTGTATCATTAATATAGTAAGCTACCAGGTGTCTTGCCTCATCCATATGATGATGAAGCAGGACACATTTTGATAACGTATATCCTAAATTTACTAGTGAACAAAGAAATGTTAGATTGGTGTTGTGTGCATATGGATTTAGACCATTCTCTAATGTTGCTTCGCCTATTCATGCTAGCTGATATTTCTTACTCCGTATAATCTTCCACCTAAAATGTGAACGAGCCCCTACATCTTTCTAAGTAGTGATATTTCACGTCTCTGTGATAAAATTTTTTGATTGATGTCTATCTACAACCATTGATAGATGAGCTAAAAGAATTGTTGTTTAAAGTCTCTTTGACTTATGATATATCAAATAAGCATAATTTTGTTGTGCATGCTTCTTTAATATGGACTATTAATGATTTTCATGCATACGAGGTGCTGTCTAGTTGGATGATGACTGGAAAGGTAGCATGTCCTTATTGTATGAAAAATAGTAAGTGATTCACTTAAAAGCATGGCCTAAACAATAAATGGTTTGATTGTTATCACCAAATTTGGCCAATGGACCATAACTTATAAAGATGAAAAATGCATTTAGAAAAAATAAGATTGAAAGTAATCCCACCTCCATTACTCATCGGGCATCAAATTTGGGAATGAATTTCTCAATTACCTTAAGTTACAGAAGTTTCATTATCTAATCTTCTGGGATATGGTGTTGAACATATTGGACAAAAGCATATTTTGGGCGTCTCTGTTTGGAAGGATAATCTGTTACTACATAAAGTTGATGTTATGCACATAGAAAAAAATTTATTTTGACAATTTGTTTAACACAGTGATAGATGTTAAGGGTAAGACAAAAGACAATCCAAAATGTATAACGAACATAAAGAAATTTAAGAGGAGAAAAGAGTTATGGTTGTAGGAATTATAAAATGGTATAATAGTTAAGCCGAAAACCATCTTTTCATTCCATTAGATGAGAAACATTAAATAATTTATGAGTGGGTTATAAATTTAAGGATACCGGAGGGATATGTTTCGAATTTTGGAAAGAGGGCATATATGAATGAAGGAAAATGGATAGGTATGAAAAGTCATGATCGTCATGTTGTTCGCAACAAATTTCCTTAAGCTCTTAAGATTGACTGCAAGCAACATAAATAAAAGAAAAATATAATTTTTATTAATGAATCTTTGTGAGTACAATTCTATTGTTCTCTTGATTTTTCTCTCCTAAGTTTCTCTTTGATTCGAGGTCCTTCAGTAGCGTACTTCTCGAATGTAGGATCATGTAGACCTCCTTGAGATGTAGGTGATCTCCGAGATTGTTAAGAAGTGTTTTGTCATTGCAAGTTGATCTCAAGGAAGAACTCTGTTGATCACTTTTCGAAGAGTTATGTAGTTGATATTGTATCATATGTAGACCTTTTTGATACATATTTTATCTCTGTAAATATCGGAAAACACTTCGTCGTTGCAAGTCAATCTCCGTGAAGAAATCCATTGATCACTCCTTCAAAGAGCTATGTCGTTGATGTTGAAGCTTTATCCAACTGCAGAATGCTTCTTGAAGAGTTTTCTCTCCCCCCTCCCTTGAATGTTATGTACATCGCCTATTTATAGTTTGTAGGGGGTGGATAATGTTGCTAGTGATTGGCCAAAGGATGTCATTTTGACACTTGGCGGATTGTGATTGGATCTTGCATTTTCACTAGGACTAGCACCTCATTTGGACACGTGGTGTCACCTTGTTGGTCTTTAATGCCTAGTCAATGTGACACATGGCATAATTTTGGGCTTCAGGGTGAAATGGACCTTGGACTTGAATTTAATTAAAATGGACTTATTTATTTGTAAAGCACAAATAATCATTTAACTCAAATGAACATGGATTTAATCCATATTTTGTATGAATTAAATTTGATAAAATTTGCGTGTCTACAGATGCCCCTACTTCAAGCCTTGTTGAATTGTAGGTTTGCCAACACTATGAGACAATACCTGAAGCATTTATGAATGTGTTTTCATTTTTTGAGACTTGTCAATATGTGTCTTTCCAAATTTAACGACGAGAGTTGAAGTTTTCATGAATGTGGTTACCTTTTTCTTTGTACTTGTCAATGTGTAGGCTTATCTAATTTGATGACAAAATTTAAAGTCTTCATGAATGTATATTCATTTTTAGACTTCTCTACGTGTAGGCTTGCCGAATTTGGAGGAAGAAAGTTGAAGTGTTTATGAAAGAATTATTGAGACTTCAAGAATATTTGTTTCTTGTAATAGCATTATAATACAAATGATTTGTTTGTAGAGATTTCAAAATTTTTGTTTAAACATTCTTGCTCGACAATGTATTGATTTCAAATAGATGGGTCTAGTGAGTAGTAATATTGTGTCATCTTCCTTGCAAGGTGTGAGAAAGAACAAGAAGATTGATTGGTTTTTGAATCAAACAAAACAAATATCAAATTTCCTTTGGTTGATTTTTTATGAATCATTCTTGACATCTCAGGACTTCTTTATTTCCTTTTGTGTGCTAGCAACTTCCATTTAGATTGTAGGAATTGATATGATTTTTTGCTTCTTCCAATTTTACCAAAGTTTTCCTTGTAAAAGAAATAAAATTGGTCAAAGGAAATTCTATATAAAAATCTCCCATGTACAAAGAATTGATCAAATAATCATTAAAAAATAATTCTTCTAACCAAATCAATGTGGAACTCCAAATTTGGTGTGTTCTTTTCTCGATTTCGCACAGTCCCGCCAAAACCTTTCGTATTGACAGGAATTGATTTTTGAAATTGGTCATCAAATCTGGAAGCTTCCCTCACAGTAATGTCAATCTTGCCAAAAGGTTCCTTTCTCGATGTATGATCATTCAAATGACAACACACTTAATTCTGTAGAAAATAGACTTTTTAATATGACATATCCAAAAACCAAAGTTAAACTCCTTCCAAATCAACGGGAATTAAATTTTGAAGTTGGTTATCATATCAGGAAGTTCACCTCACAGTTATGCACAATCTCATCAAAACGTTCTTTCTCGGTGTAGGAGCATTCAAATGACAAGAGGCTTAATTCTGGAGAATCTAGACTTTTGTTAATACTACATATCGAAAAATCAACGTTAAACACCTTCTGTATTAACAGGAATCAAATTTTGAAGTTGGACCCGAAATCTGGTAGTTATTCTCACAGATTTGTGTCTTCTCTCGATAGAACCATTCTCTTGGAGTAGGAGCATTCAAATGATGAGCGTCTTAATTCTGGAGAAACAAGACTCTTACTACTACAACATATCCAACAATCAACATCAACAACCTTTTGTAGTTACAATGATTAATTTTATTGAATCAGTCCCCGAATCTAGAAGTTCTCCTCAAAATTATGATCAATCTGAAGCAATTACCACAATGAAGCATTTTGTTGTTCGGCGCTAAGGCATACCGTAGAGTTGAACCTTCATGTTATTGAGGCCAGCCAAGCGGTCAATAACGTAGAATCAAAAAGCTTTGTTTCATTATTTTTTTCAGGTTCAAAAAAGAGCGTCACCAATCTCAATATCTTATCAAAAAGATGTAAATAGTAGACGTAAGTTCAAAGGAACACATAATGTACCTACACTTCTGATCGTAGTTTTCACATATTACAATTTAGTGCGGCATCTACCTTTTCAAACAAGGATTTGACAAACAATCATTTAGTGTTTCAGCTTAAACCTTCATCGTAGAGTTGGTTGAGACAATCAACTTCTTTAGATTTTATTGGAGACTAGGCGAGACACTACTGGGAGAATTCACTTTTCTTGCGGCATTGGTGGAATCAACTTGTCACTTCATAATCAACTCAAAATTTCATCCTTCTCAGCTTGAATTCATAACTCGAAATAAGAAGATTGAAATTGGGATTTTCTTTTTCTGATGGAAAGGCGACTCAAACAACTACACTATGTGTAGAAATCACGGCCAAAGACTTTATAGATTTGTTCAGATATCACTTCAAAATCACCTCACGGTTCTGCATCGTTCAACTCTTCAACTTTGTGCAATTGTGGAAGCAAATCAATAACTTGGCATAGGGAACTGGAAATGATGAGATTCTGGATTCATTAGAACCATATTCATAGATTTACAACATATGTAAAAATCATGGCCAAATATTTTATTGATTGGTGTGGATATCACTTCAAAGTTAGCTCACAGTTCTGCCTCTCAACTCTTTGGCTTTGCACAATTTTGGGAAAAAATCAATAACTCGGCGTAGGGGCCTCAAAATGATGTGATTCTTGTGTCATTGGAAGAATAACTAAAATACATACAAGATATGTAAAAATCATAGCCAAAAACTGTAACGACCTATTTAGTCATTTCGAGCTGTAGAATTTTTTTGATAAAAACTGACTAGGTCAACGGAGCACGCGACGGACCGTCATGGTCGCGACGGACCGTGTTGGACTCCGTCGTCCCACACTTGTATAATTCTTCTGTTGCTCTCCTCATTACCCTCGGCGACAGGTAGGACGAACCGTCATAGGCATGACGGTCTGTCAAGGATCTCCGTTCCAAAACACTTAAACTCTGAAATCTGGGTACGGGGATCAACTCTCTGAACTTCGCGGCGGAATTGAAGCACGGACCGTCATAGACACGACAGACCGTCACAAACCTCTTTACTGAATTTAACTCTCTGAACATTGTGACGGACCTGCAAAACGGACAGTCGCAGATACGAGGGGCTGTCATGAGTTGCGTAACCCCAACTGGGTCGGATTTCTGCTAAGAGTTTTAAAGGGGTGTTTTGGACTATTCCTGATTATAATTAGGAAATTAGTGGGGTAAGTTTAATAATTTATTTACTTGGGGGTTAAAGGAGATAACTTCAAAATAAAGAATGGATTACTTTCATCATAATGAATTATATGATAATTAGGGTAAAAGAAAAAGAATCTGGAGAAGGAAAAATAAAAAGAACAGAGAGAGGGAGAACGAGCGAGAAAAAGGGAGAAGCGAAGAGGAAAGCAAAGGCATTGAGAAGTAGCTTGCTTGATCACGATTCTTTGGTGGAGGTAGGTTATGGTTTATGCTATTTCATAGTAAACTCTAAATAGCGATTGATATGTATTCGGTGGTATTGTAAAGTCTTCTATATGCTTAATTGTGTGGTTGCATGTTGTGATTATGTAATTGTGATGGATTAGAATGATGAGACTGTTGAATCTTAAACCTTAAATCCTCTCCATTAATGATGATGCCTTGACATAAAGAAGGCTTGATGAACTAAAGTAATGAGATAAATGGATCGGATGTCATGTACCGACACGTAGTATTAGGGGATCGGGTGTCACGTACCGACATGTAGTATTAGGGGATCGGGTGTCCCGTACCGACACGTAGTATTAGGGGATCGAGAGTCACGTACCTACACGTAGTATTAGGGGATCGGAGTGTCACGTACCGACGCGTAGTAGTAGGGGATCGGAGTGTCACGTTCCGACACAATAATAATGAAGAGAATGAATCTTGAATTATGTTAATATACTCAATTTAAAGAACCTATTTCCCAAATGAGTATGGTGTGGAGGCTTCAGTCCTCATAGATGTGCTTGGTGTTGTTGCCAATGGTTCTTGTTCTTGTTGTTGTCACCTGTTGAGTATTGTAGTTGATTTTATATTATTATTCGATATATATTGCTTTCTATTTTTAGTTGGCCGATGATACCTACTCAGTACGTGTTCCTTGTACTGATCCCTACTTGTATTTTTCTCATTGTTATTTGTGGAGTGCAGCAAACGTGCCATCGACTTCGACTCGTACGCAACTCTAGACTGTCTCCAGCATATCAGATTTCAGGGTGAGCTATTATTCCTATCTCGGACTGGATTCTTTCCTTTACATCTTGATGTCTTGAAGTTCGGACAATCGACCATCTCTTTTACTTATTTTAGCTTCTTAAATACTCTTATATTAGAAATTTGAGGATAGATGTTCTTGGTGTGATGACTTCCAGATTTTGGGGATGATAGTTGATAAACTTTAGAAGCTTATTTATTGGTTATATTAATAAGATTTTGAGTCTTCCGCATTATATTTTGTTCATTATGGTTGAAATATTGGTAAATGTTGGGGTTTAGAATATGTTGGTTCGCTCACATAGTAGGATAAGTGTGGGTGCCACTCGCGGCTCATTTTGGGTCGTGACAAACTTGGTATCAGAGCATTAGGTTCGTTGGTCTCATCACACAAGAACGAGTCTGGTAGAGTCTTGAGGAACGGTAGGGGGATGCCTTTACTTTTCTTTGAGAGGCTATAGGAATTTAGGAAAGTTACATTCTTTCTTTCTTTCGTGCTATTACTTGGATCCAATTGGTATCTAGGTGATACAAATTGGTATCTGACATCCTCACTCTATTTCGCAGATGGTTTGAACTAGAGCAACAACTGCGCCAACACCAACACTGGCAAGATGCATCTGAGCCGGCCACTAGCGCTGTAGCTCGAAGAGGAGCGGTGGAAAGAGGCCCTGGTAGAGGTCACGGGAGGACGTCCTCTAGAGGTATAGGACAAACACCTGGTCCAGCTAGTAATAGGGCGGTGACTCCTCCACCGACTGATGAGGTAGTAAGAGAAGGTGAGGAAGATCAAAATGAGCAAGTTCAAGATGAGGAATTACCACCCCAACCTACCCCAGAAATGATTAACCAGGTTCTTGCATATCTTAGCGGGTTATCTGATCAGGTCCAGACACCCCCAGTGTTTTCTGCACCAGCACTTCAGGTTCCGGGAGTACAACATGCAGCTGGTGTGGCTCCCTGCATGGATGCCTCATTGGAAGTAGGCACGTTTCCTCGATTGACTACAGGGCCTATAATGACGAGTGATCAGCATGAACTTTTCTCTATATTCTTAAAGTTGAAACCTCCAGTCTTCAAGGGTGCTGAATCTTAGGATGCCTATGATTTTCTGGTTGATTGTCATGAGCTGCTACATAAGATGGACATAGTAGAACGATTCGGTGTTGAGTTTGTGACCTATCAGTTTCAGGGGAATGCCAAAATATGGTGGCGGTCGTATGTTGAGTGTGAACCAGTACAGGCACCACCTATGAGTTGGGCATCATTCTCTAGCTTATTTATGGAGAAGTATATACCCCGGACTTTGAGGGATAGGAGGAGATATGAGTTTTTGAGCCTAAAGCAAGGAAGGATGTTTGTTACTGCTTATGAGGCTTAGTTTCGTGCACTATCTAGGTATGCCACCCAGCTTTGCTTCAGTCCAAAGGAGCGGATTCCCCGTTTTGTGAAGGGATTGAGGTCAGATTTGCAGATCCCAGCCTTACAAGTAGCTGCTGCGGCAAAATCGTTTCAAGAAGTGGTTGATTTTGTGATAGAAGTGGAGGGGGTGAAGCCAGACGACTTCACCATGGCGTCGACATCTAAGAAGTTCCGTAAGGGAGGTAAGTTTAGTGGTTCATACTCCAGAGGGCAGAGTTCAGGAGGTTACCCAGCCCGACCTATTCAGTCTTCACTGCAGCCTGCAGTAGGGGGTCCACCGCAGACCAATCAGCATTTCTCTGAATTTGGAGGTTATCCCCAGACTTCGTCCTTCTCACAAAGACCTATGCTTGACTCTAGAGAGTTTTATGGATGTGGAGAGACTGGGCATATCAGGAGATATTGTCCAAAACAGAGTTACAGACCCCCAATAGTCAGAGGTAGAAGTGGTCATGGGAGAGGCCGTCATTCTGGAGGACGTGGTAGCCAAGGTAATGGTGGTCACCAAATAAGCCGGGGTGGCGGGCAAGCTGGAGCTACTGCAGCACAACATGGTAGGGGCAACGGGCAGACAGGTGATAGGGCCCATTGTTATGCTTTCCCCGGGAGGTCTGAAGCAGAGACATCTGATGCTGTTATCAGAGGTAATCTTTTGGTTTGTGATTGCATGGCTTCTGTATTATTTGATCCTGGATCCACATTTTCATATGTATCTTCCTCATTTGCTACTGGTCTTGATTTACATAATGATTTGCTTGACATGCCTATTCGTGTCTCTACTCCTGTGGGTGAGTCTGTGATAGTTGAGAAGGTGTATAGGTCTTGTCTTGTGACTTTTGTGGGGAGCAATACTCATGTAGACTTGATTATTCTAGAGATGGTTGATTTCGATGTAATTTTGGGTATGACAATCTTAGATTGTAATGCTAAAACTGTGACATTGGCCAAGCCTGGGACAGATCCGCTAGTGTGGGAGGGTGACTATTACTTCCACCCCAGTTCGTATCATCTCCTTTCTTCGTGTTAAGAGAATGGTTAGTAAGGGTTGTTTAGCTTTCTTGGCACATTTTAGGGATGATACTTCCCAAGTACCTTCGATTGAGTCTGTCTCGATAGTCCGTGAGTTTTTGGATGTGTTTCCCGCAGACCTTCCTGGTATGCCACCGGATAGGGATATTGATTTTTGTATTGATCTGGAGCCGGGTACTCGCCCCATTTCCATACCCCCTTATAGAATGGCTCCGGCTGAGTTAAGGGAGTTAAAGGCCCAACTTCAAGAGTTGATAGGTAAAGGCTTTATTAGACCAAGTGCATCCCCTTGGGGTGCTCCTGTTTTATTTGTAAAAAAGAAGGATGGAAGTTTTCGGATGTGCATAGATTACAGGCAACTGAATAAGTTAACTATTAAGAACAAGTATCCTCTTCCTCGCATTGACGATTTGTTCGATCAGTTACAAGGTGCTTGTACCTTCTCAAAAATTGATTTGAGATCTGGTTATTATCAATTGAAAATATGGGCAACGGATATGCCAAAGACTGCTTTCGAACCAGGTATGGGCATTATGAATTCTTAGTAATGTCTTTTGGGCTTACGAATGCCCCTGCTGCTTTTATGAGCTTGATGAACGGGATTTTTAAGCCATATCTGGATATCTTTGTCACTGTGTTCATTGATGACATAATGATATACTCAAAGAGCACGAAAGAACATGAGGAGCATTTGAGAATTGTCTTGGAAGTGTTGAGGGAGAAAAGGCTTTATGCCAAATTCTCCAAGTGTGAGTTTTGGCTAGATTCAGTGTCCTTCTTGGGGCACATGGTTTCTAAGGATGGAGTGATGGTGGATCCTTCTAAGATTGAAGCAGTGAAGAGTTGGGTAAGACCTACTAACGTTACAGAGGTAAGGACTTTTGTTGGTTTAGCTAGATACTACCGTCGATTTGTCAAGGGATTTTCTTCAGTTGCTTCCCAACTGACAAATTTAACTAAGCAGAGTGTTCCATTTGTATGGTCGGACAAATGTGAAGAAAGCTTTCAAAAACTCAAGACCTTGTTGACTACTGCACCAATTCTTACCTTGGCTGTGGAAGGTAAGAATTTCATTGTTTATTGTGATTCATCTTATTCTGGGTGGGGTGCAGTGCTAATGCAAGAGAGGAATGTAATTGCGTATGCTTCAAGGCAATTAAAAGTGCATGAACGTAACTATCCGACCCATGATTTGGAGTTGGTTGCAGTAGTGTTTGCATTAAAGCAATGGAGACATTATCTATATGGGGTTAAGTGTGAGGTCTATACAGATCATCGTAGTTTACAATATGTCTTTACTCAGAAAGATTTGAATTTGAGACAGAGGAGGTGGATGGAACTACTGAAGGACTACGATATCACTATTTTGTATCACCCAGGAAAAGCTAATGTTGTGGCAGATGCTTTAAGTAGAAAAGCAGGGAGCATGGGAAGTCTAGCCCACTTACAAGTTTCTAGACGCCCATTGGCTAGGGAGGTTCAGACATTGGCTATTGACTTTATGAGGCTGGAAGTACTAGAGAAGGGAGGATTGTTGGCTTGTGTGGAGGCAAGATCTTCTTTTCTTGACAAGATTAAGGGAAAACAGTTTACTGATGAGAAACTGATTCGGATTCGGGAGATGCTATTACGAGGAGAGGCTAAAGAGACAAAAATTGATGAGGAAGGCATTTTGAGACTTAAGGGGAGGATATGTGTGCCCCGTGTTGATGATTTGATTCACACTATTCTTATAGAGGCTCATAGTTCAAGGTATTCTATACATCCTGGTGCAACCAAGATGTATCGTGACCTAAAGCAACATTTTTGGTGGAGTAGGATGAAGCGTGACATTGTTGATTTTGTTGCGCAATGCCCGAATTGTCAGCAGGTAAAGTATGAACACCAGAGGCCCGGAGGAACACTTCAGAGAATGCCCATTCCTGAATGGAAATGGGAAAGAATTGCAATGGACTTTGTGGTCGGTCTTCCAAAGACATTGGGTAAGTTTGATTCTATTTGGGTAATTGTCGACACATTAACTAACTCTGCTTACTTCATTCCGGTTAAGGTGACTTACAATGCAGAGAAGTTAGCCAAACGCTATATCTTAGAAATTGTTCAATTGCATGGAGTTCCACTTTCCATCATATCAAATAGAGGTACACAATTTATTTCTATGTTTTGGAGAACATTGCATGTCGAATTAGGTACTAGGTTGGATCTTAGTACTGCATTTCACCCTCAGACCGATGGTCAGTCTGAGTGAACGATTCAGGTTTTAGAGGATATGCTTCGTGCATGTGTGATATAGTTTGGTGGTCATTGGGATAACTTCTTACCCTTAGCAGAGTTTTCATACAATAATAGCTATCACTCAAGTATTGATATGGCCCCATTCGAGGCACTGTATAGGAGGAGATGTAGGTCTCCCACTGGTTGGTTTGATGCGTTTGAGGTAAGACCATGGGGTACCAATCTTTTGAGGGAATTGTTAGAGAAAGTGAAATTTATTCAAGAAAAGCTTTTAGCGGCTCAAAGTAGGTAGAAGGAATATGCAGATCGAAAGGTTAGAGACTTGGATTTTATGGAGGGTGAACAAGTCTTGCTGAAGGTTTCACCCATGAAAGGGGTGATGCGGTTTGGTAAGTGAGGTAAGCTTAGTCCTAGTTATATTGGTCCATTTGAAGTTCTGAAGCGCGTGGGGGAGGTGGCTTATGAATTGACATTACCTCCAGGACTCTCAGGAGTACACCCGGTATTTCATGTGTCTATGCTAAAAAGATACCATGGGGATGGAAACTAAATTATTCGTTGGGATTCAGTTCTTCTTGATGAGAATTTGTCTTATGAGGATGAGCCTGTTGCTATTCTAGATAGAGAAATCCGCAAGTTGAGATCAAGGGAGATTGCATCCATCAAGGTTCAATGATAGAATCGGCCAGTTGAAGAGTACACTTGGGAGAAGGAGGCTGATATGCAAGAAAGATACCCACATCTTTTTACAGATTCAGGTACTCTTTCTCGCCCTTGTTTTTCTTCTTGTGATCGTTCGAGGACGAACGATGGGTAAATTGGTATCTATTGTAATGACCTGTTTAGTCGTTTCGAGCAGTAGAATTTTTTTGAGAAAAACTGACTGGGTCGACGGAGCACGCGACGGACCGTCATTGTCGCGACGGACCGTCGAGGATCTCCGTTCCAAAACACTTAAACTCTGAAATATGGGTACGGGGATCAACTCTCTGAACTTCGCGATGGAATTGCAGCACGGACCGTCGTAGACTCGACGGACCATCACAAACCTCTTTACTGAATTTGACTCTCTGAACATTGTGACGGACCGTCGCAGATACGACGGGCCGTCATGAGTTGCGTAACCCTAACTGGGTAGGATTTCTGTTAAGAGTTTTAAAGGAGTGTTTTGGACTATTCCTGATTATAATTAGGAAATTAGTGGGGTAAGTTTAATAATTTATTTCCTTGGGGGTTAAAGGAGATAACTTTAAAATAAAGAATGGGTTACTTTCATCATAATGAATTATATGATAATTAGGGTAAAATAAAAAGAATCTGGAAAGGAAAAATAAAAAGAACAGAGAGAGGGAGAATGAGCGAGAAAAAGGGAGAAGCGAAGAGGAAAGCAAAGGCATTCAGAAGTAGCTTGCTTGATCACGATTCTTCGGTGGAAGTAGGTTATGGTTTATGCTATTTCATAGTAAACGCTAAATAGCGATTGATATGTATTGGGTGGTATTGTAAAGTCTTCTATATGCTTAATTGTGTGGTTGCATGTTGTGATTATGTAATTGTGATGGATTAGAATGATGAGACTGTTGAATCTTAAACCTTAAATCCTCTCTACTAATGATGATGCCTTGACATAAAGAAGGCTTGATGAACTAAAGTAATGAGATAAATGGATCGGGTGTCACGTACCGACACATAGTATAAGGGGATCGGGTGTCACATACCGACACGTAGTATTAGGGGATCGGGTGTCACGTACCGACACGTAGTATTAGGGGATCGGGTGTCACGTATCGACACGTAGTATTAGGGGATCGGAGTGTCACGTACTGACACGTAGTAGTAGGGGATCGGAGTGTCACGTTCCGACACAATAAGAATGAAGAGAATGAATCTTGAATTATGTTAATATACTCAATTTAAAGAACCTATTTCCCAAATGAGTATGGTGTGGAGGCTTGATTCCTCATAGATGTGCTTGGTGTTGTTGCCAATAGTTTTTGTACTTGTTCTTGTCACCTGTTGATTATTGTAGTTGATTTTATATTATTATTCGATATATATTGCTTTCTATTTTTAGTTGACCAATGATACCTACTCAGTACATGTTCCTTGTACTGACCCATTCTTGTATTTTTCTCTTTGTTATTTGTGGAGTGCAGCAAACGTGCCATCGACTTCGACTCGTCCGCAACTCTTGCCAGTCTCCAGCATATCAGATTTCAGGGTGAGCTATTATTCCTAGCTCGGACTGGATTCTTTCCTTCACGTCTTGATGTCTTAAAGTTCGGACAATGGACCATCTCTTTTACTTATTTTAGCTTTTTAAATACTGTTAGATTAGAAATTTGAGGATAGATGTTCTTGGTGTTATGACTTCCAGATTTTGGGGATGATAGTTGATAAACTTTAGAATCTTATTTATTGGTTATATTAATAAGATTTTGAGTCTTCCGCATTATATTTTGTTCATTATGGTTGAAATATTGGTAAATGTTGGGGTTTAGAATATGTTGGTTCGCTCACATAGTAGGATAAGTGTGGGTGCCTCTCGCAGCTCGTTTTGGGTCGTGACAAAAACTTTATGTATTGGTGCAGATATCGGTTCAAACTCAGCTTATGATTCTTATTATCCCAACTGTGTAGCTTCGAGAAACTTTAGAAGAAAATAAATAATTAGGTGTAAGGTCTCGAAATGATGTGATTCTTTTTTTATTGTAAGCATAACTCATAAACATACAATATATATAAAAGTCATGGCCATAACCTTTATAGATTTTCACATGTCTACTCAGTTTAATTTTGAAATTTGATGGTCTATTTCACAACTTTGAGCGCTCGTGGTAGAAACTTTATAACATGGCATAGAAACCTCTCAATCACAAGAAAATTTTTAAGTTGTGAAGTACACTCCAATATTTGCAATATATGTGAAAATCATTGTCAAAACCTTTGCGGATTTTTACAAATTCACCTTTGGAGTCAGCTAATATGTCTTGATTAACTCTTCTTCTTTGCTCATTTGTGACGCATTTGAAATCATATGCTTGCTACATGATTTTAAAGAGCTAGTGTGATGATCCCGCAATGCCAAAAATGTTTTTTTACTCATTTGATTGAACTTAGAATGATTACTCCAAGCACCTACGTACCTCGGTGAAGAGGATCAAGTCATATCGTAGTTTAAGATGATGAGTTTATTTATTTAATTTTTTTATTGTACATAGTTTATACTCTTGAGGGCTAGGAGTAATATGCAGTTAATGCTCATACCTTAAGGAGTGTTGTAACTTGCAGTTTAGGCTCGTAAGTCGAGGAGTATTTCACGAAGAATTCCATCAATGTAATTGCCCTTCTAACCTTTTATGATGAATCACTAATGTACTTCATTTTGGTATTAGATTTTATGCTCTCGCATTGCCGAGGATGATTCATACTTGATTTTGTGTCGATTTTTGAAAGTTTGAGTTTAGAAGTCCCTTGATGTTTCTGTTTTTAGAGGGCGATGAAAGTCCAAGTATTACTACTTTGTTCATTGGAGAAGTCATCTACCTTGGATGTGTTTACTGTTTTCATCAAGGCGGAAACATCAACTAGTTGAAAGCTCCCAAACTAATGACACATGTTCCAATTTTCGGCGATACTACTGGACATAAAACTTTGAAAATTGAATCATTTTTATGATCAAGTTTGACACAAGCATGATTTGTCTCAGCTGTCTCACCATTGTCAGGGATGATTTTACCTAGTCGCACCAATTCATGATCTTTTCCTTTTGAGTGAAGCATTTTGTTGGTGTGACGACCGATGATGCGGTGAAATGTATAATACGTACGATAATCAAATTTATTGGATTCTTTGGGTTGCTTTGACTCTAGGAGTGCAATGCCTTTCTTGGTTAGCAGCTCATAAAGAATCGCATGAACGTTAGAGTTTGGAAAGGGATACTCTTTTTCTTGGAACTCCTTCAAGGTAGATTAATTTTGCACTTCTCGCATTTTTCTAATGTGCTACAATATCTTTCAACTTTTGTCTCGCGAAGGTCTTTGTATAAGTTTTTGTTACCACCACGGACTCATTAGTTGTGTAGTCTAACAAATTTTTGAATTTTTTATCTTATTTTCTTGGATCAAAGACATGCAATGTCTTTTCATGGCTTGCAATGTTCAATTTCATATCATGAGCGCGTGTATCTAATTCTTCAAAAGTTTGAGGCTTAATTCCTTGAAGGATATATACAAGGCCCAATTGTATTCCTTGTATACAAATTTTGACTGTAGTAATTTCAGAATGTTGATTCTTGCAATATAAGCTCAGAATTTTCCGACGATTGACGTAGTCCACTACGAGTTCATCCTTACGTTTTTTTATGCTTGTAAATTCCATCATGCTCACTGTACGACAGGTACTGTAGAAACGATTGAGAAATTAATTTTTAGTTGTTCTGAACAATCAATTGATTCAAGCTCCAAGTCCATATACAAATCAAAGGCAATTTCTTTTAAAGAACGAACAAATTGCTTGACAAGAAGATCATCATGTGTACCGGCACTACTAAAATTCTCGAATAAATGGGCAGTATGTTGTTGGATTTCCCCTTCCATCAAATTTCTACAATTTTGATGGTTGATATCCAATCAGCATCAGTAGACCCTCGATTTTCTTAGAATACGACTTTGAATATCCTAAGTAACTTTGTAGTGGACCACCATATTGAGATTTAATTTATGATCACATATTATAGTTGTTGAACTGTTAGAATGGAAATTGAAGCAAACTGTTTTGCGCTTTGAGAGTCAACTAACTTGGTGAGAGAATCAATATCAACTTTTCTTGTGTTTTTAGATTGTGATGTGACTCTCTAGAGTTGTAGAGATCTAACTTTCTCATTAGGTTGTGATGTGGAGATTTTTGTAATCAATAGACTTCTTCAAGGCTTTAATGGTTTGCTCCATCATTGTGAACTTCTCGTTCATGTCAATTGCGTCAACCATAAATGAGTTAGCCTTTGTTTAAATTGAAAAATCTTTTTAACTTTTAGATTTACTAAAGTTGAAGTTATTGTGAGAAAGTTCATCAAACAACTTTGATGCAATTTTGCCTCCTGAGATTGCAATTTTGAGTTTCATTCGAGACTTACTCTTTCTTGGCATCTCCGTGAAGGTGAAATATTCAGATATATTCAAGGCACTTGTCTTGAACTCGTGTCGAGTGATTGGATAAACATCACTAAAATTAACAAATGTGGCAACAGAAGATTCCTTCCATGAAACATCATTGATCTTCTTGAAGGCCATTGCAAAGTTGAACTTGTTGTTTTTTTATTTGTAGGACGAAGAGATGAAGAATAGAATTGTTCCCACTGGGCATGAAACATTTGTTCGCAAAAAAAAATTCCTTAAGCACTAAAATTTGAATGCAAGAAATAAAAGAAAAATGTGATTTTTATTAATGAATCTTTGTGAGTACAATTATGTTATTTTCTTGATTCTTCTATCCTAAGTTTCTCCATGATTCGGGGGCCTTCAGTAGCGTATTTCATAAATGTAGGATGATGTAGAAATCCTTGAGATATATTTGATCTTTGAGAACGTCAGAAGCGCGTCGTCGTTGCAAGTTGATCTCCGAGAAGAAATCTGTTGATCACTACTTTGAAGAGTTATATATTTGATGTTGTAGCTTATATATGCCTCCTTGAGATGTTTTTGGTCTCCGAGAACGTCAAGAAGCACTTCGTCGTTGCAATTCAATCTCTGAGAAGAACTCCGTCAATCACTTCTTCGAAGAGCTATGTAGTTGATATTGTAGCTTTCTCCAATTGCATAATGCTTTTTGTATATTTATCCTTTGTTGAAATTGAAGAATCTTTTGAACTTTTATATTTAATAAAGTTGAAGCTAGTTTGAAAAAGTTCATCAAACAACTTTGATGCAATTTTGCCTTATGAGATTGCAATTTTGAGTGTCATTCGAGACTTGCTCTTTCTTGGCATCTCTAAGAAGGTGAAATATTCATATAAATTCAAGGCACTTCCCTTGAACTCGCATCGAGTGATTGGATCAACATCACTAAAATTAACAAGTGTAGCAACAATACGGTACTTGCATTAAACATCATTGATCTTCTTGAAGGTCATTGCAAAGTTGAACTTATTATTATTTTATTTGTAGGAGGAAGAGATGAAGAATAGATTGGTCCCACTGCGCTTTTAAAAATTTATTTGCAACAAATTTCGTTAAGCACTAAAAATTGAATGCAACAAAAATAAATAAAAGAAAAATGTGATTTTTAATAATGAATCTTGGTGAATACAATTATGTTATTTTCTTGAGTCTTCTCTCCTAAGTTTCTCCGTGATTTGATGGGATTTAGTAGCGTATTTCTTGAATGTAGGATGATGTAGACCTCCTTGAGATGTATTTGGTCTCCGAGAACGTTGAAAGCGTTTTGTCGTTGCAAGTTCATCTCTGAGAATAACTCTATTTATCACTCCTTCAGCGATTTATGTAGTTGATGATGTATCTTATGTAGAGATCCTTGAGATTTATTTGATCTCCAAAAACGTCGAGAAGCACATCGTTGTTGCATGTCAATCTCCGAGAAGAACTCCCTCAATCACTTCTTCGAAGAGATATGTAGTTGGTGTTGTAGCTTTGTCCAATTGCATAATTCTTTTTGAAGAGTTTTCTCCCCTCCCCCCTTCCCCGTCCCTCCTTAGAATGTTATGTCCATCCTCTATTTATAGTGGTTAAAGAGGACAATGTGGCTTGGGATTGGCCAAAGGATGTCAATTTGACACTTTGCAAATTGTGCATTTTTCTTGCATTTAACTGGAACTATCACCTCATTTGGACACGTGGTGTCACTTTATTGGTCTTTGATGCTTAGACATTGTGACACGTGACGTGAGTTTGGGCTTCAAGGTGAAATGGACCTTGGACTTAAATTTATTAAGAATGAACTTATTTATTTGTAAATCCCACATTAATCATTTAACCCAAATAAACATGGATCTAATTCAAATTTTGTATGAATTAAATCCAATAAAATTTTGTGTCTACACATCTATTCCTGGAAACTTTAATTCCAATCGCTTTTATCTATCTACCCGAAAGGATATAAAAACCAATCACATAGATAAGTCTTCTCTGTACAGATTTGTATTCTGGAAAGTTATTGGGAGAGTAGTTTAGGCAGGATGGACGAAGATATTCTGGTTATTACTACTATGTTGGAGATGATATTTCCATGTGCTTTCTTTGATGTGATCGAGCATCTTCCAATTCACCTTTGCACAAGAGGTCCGCTAAAGTATGGTTCAAACAAGATAGATGTATCCATTTGATATATTCACTAAGTTATATATATCACCATGTCTTCTATTAACTTATATATACATATATTCATGCAAAAAAATTGGTCGTTTCAAACAAAAAATTTAGCAAAGGGGAAAGATCGAATAATAAATTGTTAAAAGTCATATTGGAAGAGAAACTGGTGATTTTTATTCTTATTACTTTGGTGATGATGTTTCTTGTAGGAGAAACATGCCCAATCGCAATAATAAGGTGATATTGATATTTCATTTCCATCCATATCAATTTTTAATTAAAATTTTCAAGGATCTAAATGGAATGGAAAGCGAGATTTCATTAATATGAAAATGCAATCAACTCTCACATATATTTTGCTGAATTATCCAGAAATTCAACCTTATCTCAAGTAAGTGTTAAAAATATGTTATCAAATTATATACTAATAAGTGTGCATTAAATAACAAAATACTTGAATGTAAAATGATCGGTTTGTTCGTAAATACATGAGGTAATGAAGCCATCTATACAAAATTTCCAAATGGATAAAAACTATGTGTGTGTGAAATCACTATGTATTTAATGATATATTCATGTTATACTAAAATTATATTACTTAAAATAACAATCACTTAGGTTTATGATGAGTCAACAAGTGTCCAACATGTGCAATTAGTGAAAGAAGTATCACTTGGACCAGAATCTCAAGTACTGATAATTAATAAGTATTGTGTCAATGATTTTAAGTTTCAAACTGAAGATGTTTTTAGCAACAATAAAATAATAATAGAGATGTCTACATACAAGGTGATGTTGATGGTACTAGCCAAACTATTGAATATTATGGTGCAATTAATGAGATATTGAAGTGAGTTATTCAGTTTGGCCTAAGAAGAAAATTGTATTGTTTTTCTGTGAGTGATTTAACCCATCACATAGAGGCACAAAGGTGGATCATCAAAATAATCTAATTGAAGTTAAGCAACCAGGAAATACAGAAGTTACGATCCTTTTATTATTGCACAAAATGCTAAAAGTGTATTACGCTCCATATCCATTGCGTAGATGTCACGACCCAGATTCTGGAATTCGGATCCCAACCGGTGTCGTTGACCTGTTAGAGGTCACACAAGCCTCATCTTGCATTCATCACATTCATCTAGTTAAATTTGCGGATAATTAAAACTTTTTATATGTATGAAGTCTACATAGACTTCATATAATTATTAACCAGATACATCATATACTAAGCTCAACATAAGAGGGAAACCATCTAACATAAAGAACCAATTCAAAACTTAAGATGAATATATCATAAATAGTTTGCCAAACATGGCCTTATTACAAAGCTTCGAAATGAAGGTGCGAAAGAAACGCTAGGGACAACATCCACTAGCTATGTCTAAAACTAAGGCTAGACTAAATTTGTAGCATCGTCGAAATCATGAGGACCTAAAAATGGTTTAGAGAAACGCTTAACTCCAAACCGCTGCAAGTGTCGTCAACTTGTCATCTAACCTGCACCTATAAAAATAGTAAATAGTAGGGGGTTAGTACCCCACTTGTACTAAGTATGGGTGGATGCACACATACACATAAAACTATGCATGATCAATGAAAGCTCTTCCTATATGACATACTATTTCTGGAGAGTCTAGTCATTAGACTTTCTTAATTCATTGGTTGTGAATTGTGGTATTATGATGTGTTTTAATGCATTCAAAGAACAAAACTCATTTTCTATATGATTACAATATATTAGTATCATCAACATAAATTTAGAAAAACTCGGGCGAAGATTTGACATTTTGATCCTTTTAGGCCGAGAGCTTTTCTTTGTACACTTAGATTATTTTTCAGTCTTTTTCTTCTTGTTGTTGTGTAGTTAAATAACTCCTTTGGTCCTATGTTTTAATTAAAAGTGAAATGAGTCATTGTAGTCCAACACCCATAATGAATCGATGGAAGTAATCCAAGGACTAAGGAATGATTTCCCAACGTTATAGTGAGTCATTCTTTACATTATGTATTTATTACCTTTCATAAGCAATTCTCTATTGACCGTGCCATTGATTTCATTACTTTCATGTTTTATATATTATACATTTCATATACATGATACTTTGGAATCGTTGATGTAGCATAAGAAATCTCAAGTGAGGGCCCAACATATGGGACCTCAACCCGAGGGTCTTCTTTAGCAAACACAGAGTCTGCTTCATTCATTCATTCGTACTTCACATTATTCATTTCATTAATTTGTAAACTGATGTAAACACCAGCTATACCTAGGATGAAGCTTAATACTCTCATGGGGATCATGAAGTGCAATGATCAAGAATGACCTAATGTCATTACTTGAATATGATTTCACCTCCTGATTGTCTTGCACAAACACCTTCGGTATCGTTCATTTCTTTTTATTTCATACATTGAGGAATTTCAACCTTAACCGACATAGATCATGTGAGCATTATGAAATCCAGTTTCTATCCCACACCAAAATAAGGTGGAATCACCGGCCAAAGTGACCCAAAACATGCTAGCGTACATGGGTATTGAACCCCGCCAGATCCCTATATTGGCAGTATAGGTTCGAAGACTAGGAGATATAAGCAGACCCATACCCGGAATGCCGGACAGTCTCATCTCATGAGAGTTACGTGAACCTCCGCATTTCCATAAAGAAGGCATCACCACTCATAGCTAGCCTATCGGTGCTCAGTATAAAGTTCCATTACATTCCACTCATACGTCATGGAAGATGGATTTTAGTATGAGTAAATCATAGCTCAATAGATAATTTCTCATCTCATCATTATTAATAAGTATACATTAATCTCCATACTTTCGTAAGAGTGTTCATAGAGACTGGTCTTTTCTTTAGCTTTACACTATCATAGGTGAGTATGTTTTGGTAACATTTACTTGGGATCATTTGAGATTGCTCTCATCTTTGACATTGGCCTCTTATCATGTTATCACAACATTTATTAACATTAGCACATTTGCTCTTCATAATTACTCACCCCTTACGTGAATGTTCTTTTCTTCTTTATCTTCTACTATTGACTCAAGCATTATGGAGGCTTGCTTCTATATTGAGATATACTTACTCTATTGATGAAGGTCATCCTTACTTTACATTGATGAAATGTCAATTTCCCTTACATATCATCCTTTTTTGTTAATGAGTCTTGCTCACATCTTCATACGTGAGTATTCTTTTAGCATAGTAGCTTAGGTGTAAGTGAGGCTTGTCTCACTTTCTTTAACACCCCATTTTGGTCACTTACTTACTTTATACCCCTTTAATTATGTTATAACTCACGTTTCTTACTTAATGTAGTGTAGTAGATTCATATCATCGTTTATGGACGATGAACACTTCATTTAATGAGTTTCATGAGTTCATATGTCATTCTTTTAGAGCATGTTGGGAGTTTTCCCAATGAGTGGCATGCCCTTGATTATTGTTTCATTGAATTGGTTTAAAAGTGCTTATATTATCATTTGATACTCTAACTACACAAGATTGACATATGATTAGTATCAGCCTCAACCTTGAATATTAAATTACATAACCATTTTTGTTGGCATGTGCCAATTCTACTATGTTCATATTTAAATTTAATTGTATGAACTATTAGCCAATCTTTTAATTATTTAATATAATATTATATCATTTACATATATCACTTTTATACAATGTATTGTTATCCATTTTATTGGCGTACGATTAATATTGGCATACGCAATTGGGCATAGATTTCATAATCATATTTGTTGGCATAAGCCAATTTTCATGTGCAACATGCTTAAGTTATTATACATTATACAGTATACAGTCTTTTAATTATTTAACATAATATTATATTCATTTACATACATCACTTTTAGAAAATGTATTGTTAGCCATTTTATTGGCATACGATTAGTATTGGCATAAACAATTGGGCATAGATTTCATAATCATATTTGTTGGCATAAGCCAATTTTCATGTGCAACATGCTTAAGTTTTTATACATTATACATTATCCAATCTTTTAATTATTTAACATAATATTATAGCCCTTTACATACATCACTTTTAGACAATGTACTGTTAGCCATTTTATTGGCATACGATTAGTATTGTCATAAACAATTGGGTATAGATTTCATAACCATATTTGTCGGCATAAGCCAATTTTCATGTGACACATGCTTAAGTTTTTATACATTATACATTAGCCAATCTTTTAATTATTTAACATAATATTATAGAACTTTACATACATCACTTTTAGACAATGGTATTGTTAGACATTTTATTGGCATACGATTAGTATTCGCATAAACAATTGGGCATAGATTTCATAACCATATTTGTTGGCAAAGCCAATTTTCATGTGCAACATGTTTAAGTTTTTTTACATTATACATTAGCGAATCTTTTAATTATTTAACATAATATTATAGTCATTTACATACATCACTTTTAGACAATGTATTGTTAGCCATTTTATTGGCATACGATTGGTATTGGCATAAACAATTGGGCATATATTTAATAACCATATGTATTGGCATAAGCCAATTTCCATGTGCAACATGCTTAAGTTTTTATAGATTGTACATTATTTCATAAAAAAAAACCACGCGCATTAAAATCAGTAAGCACCACATACCAACAACATGATTTCTAGCCTATTCAACATTGAAATCGTAAGAAGGATACTAGGGAAAGGAGTTCGACATGAACGACGGGAAACAACCTAGTTTTCAAGATCTTTAAATCATTCGAAAGAAAGTTCTCTTGGAGAAAGAATTCCACGAGAGAAACCCATACCTTAAGTAGAACTTAATCTACGAAGATCAACTTGAACGAAAACTTGGAGAAACCTTGAAATCGCCTAGGAGAATCAATGAAATTTTCTATTTTTTTCTTTCCCTCGCTTGCTTACTGTTTTTCGTCCGTTTTTTTTCTATGAGTTTGAACGCGATTTTTAGGTTTAAGAACTTATATTTAATGATACAACTTAGGTTTAATAAGTTAATTTAATGAACTAATTAACCAATTACCAAAACGCCCCTCCTAAGTTGACTAATCATAGGAGAACTTAGCGCTTAGTCAAATATGGAAATTGGTGTTGACTATGGTTTTGGTCAACATTTTGACTTTACATTTAAATTCTTAATTTAATTAATTTAATTACGTAGGATAGGTACTAAAGT
The DNA here is from genome assembly GCA_027705065.1 of Solanum peruvianum. NCBI lineage: Eukaryota > Viridiplantae > Streptophyta > Magnoliopsida > Solanales > Solanaceae > Solanum > Solanum peruvianum. The sequence continues at coordinate 41,681,500 of JAKWJD010001759.1, read as the reverse complement.
ATCCTAAGTCAATGGAATCAAAATTAACCCTTTTGGACTATCCTAGGTTAAGTACTAGGATGTTTCTTGAGTTGTACTAGGTTAGTGTAAGAATTTTGTTTTGATCATTAATATTAATTAATTAAATTGATAATTTAACTAATAAGTTGTCCTAAGGTAATTACTAAAGTACCCTTAAGTCTTTAGGACCATAAAAAATCCTTTGAACCATCCTAGGTTAGGTACTAGGTTGTCTTTTTCTTGTTTGAATCGAAATCTGGCTATTGCTTTGTGATTTCGATTTTTCCCATTTAAATTAATTAATTAAGTTGCTAAATTAATTAATTAAGTAGACTAGGGTAATTACTAAAGTACCCTTAAGTCATTAGGATCTTAACTAAATCTTTGAACCATCCTAGGTTATTTAGTTATTTAGGGCAGTAGGTTAGAGTCTAGAATTTGTAGGGAGGTTAGGCCCCACATGGAGTGGTCCCTAGTGCACGTTTTCCCCCCTAACTACCCTTACCAAATTCGGTTAGGGTGGTCCCCTCTTTACATAACTTGCACATGTGCTTGCACATGGGTTGGTTGCACTTTCCTAGCTAACTATTATTTATGGATCATTTGGGAATGTTTACTTATAGTCCCAAGGATCTTCACTATGTCCTTGGGCACTGTTTAATCTACATGATCATTTTAAATGATCATGTGCTATGGTACTAGCTTGACACTTGGACTAGTACTTTGGTGTGTAAATACTAGAAAATATATGTTTTTAGCTTAGGGTCTTCATTGTAGGTACATTTATTAAACAAGCTCATTAATGTTAGAAAATTGGCTAACACCCTTTAAGTCAATATTTTCTAATATGCCCAATATTTTGCTTATTTGGGTATTATATAGAAATTTGCTAATACCCCTTAGCCAATTGTCTATACTATGCCCAATATTGCTCAATATTGGGCATTAGGATGCCTATGTACCCCCAATACACATTCATAAAGAACTATTGATCTCTTCACTAGACATGCAATTTTCCGGAATGTTACAGTAGAGACAAAGTTGTATTGTGGGTTGTTATAAAAACTAAGCTTCTGGGAAGAATTGAAATTGACAATGTTTTAAATATGTCTACCAAAATGATGTTGCATTGGTTCATCAACGAGTTGATGTTGAGTTGAAAACCACACTACAACATCCTCAACACATATTAGAAGAAGTATTTGATGATGAATGTTGAGGAAGAAATACTCGAGAATGAGGAAAATGAATCATTTTATGATCAAGAATGGGACGATAATGAAATGAAACAATTTAGGAGGAAGAATGGGAGAATGATGGAATTGAAACAAAGAGGAGGACTAGTAGTATAAAGAAAGCTTATATATATGTAAGTTAATTTATTTTGTTAATTTTATTCAATTATGATTTTTATATATTATACATGTAAAATTTGTATAAAAATGTCATCATGTGGCATGGTGATAGATACCGCGAGCATCTTGGAGTTAACCAGACTAATAAGGCTAAGAAGAAGAAGTCATCTAGGAGACCCATAGATCATAAGGATATTTCAGAATATATTTCTTCTGCGCAAACGTGCATCAATCATGATACTCATTTATTTGCCAACTATATATAATTATTAATGCATTGTTTAATTAAATTTTCAAAGAAGCGACAGACAACATCTCAAAGTTTATATCTTTTTGGTCAAATATTTGGTCAAACATTAAAGAAAAGCGACAGATTGTATCTCTTAGTCCGTTGCTTTAATGGTCAAAACATCGGTCAACTATTTTAAAAAAGCGACGGACAAAGATATGTTGTCCATCACTTCTTTTATAATATCTTGACCAGATCGGGATTTCCAGTTTTGTTATCTCTCTCTCTCTCTCTCTCTCTCTCTCTCTCTCTCTCTCTTCTTCTTCTTCTTCTTCTTCTTCTTATTCATCTTCTTCTTCTTCTCCCTTATTTCTTCAATCTCTTCCGTCAATGCCACGTCCATACGCCGCCCCAGCTCCTTCCCTCGCTGCTTGCCGATCACTTTTGTCACAACCTCTCTTTTCATTTTAAGGTTATTTCCTAATTTTAGGTTTTTTTTTTAAATTCTTGTGATTATAGTTGATATTCTGTTTGTATATTATTGTTTTAGTTTATTAGGTTGTGCTTAATCAACTGTTAGTTTTATTTGATTGTTGTTAGGTATATAGAATTGAAGATTTTTTTAATTTAGGGTTTTTTGAAATTTAGACATATTTTGAATTGGACATTGTTAGTTAGTGAATGAATTTGGATTTTTGGTTAGGTTTTCAAGATTTTTAATTGGGATCATTATTAGGGTTTTGAATTTAGGATTTTTTTTGTAATTTTAATTGATTGTTAGTTAGTAAAATATTAATTTGAAGTTAGAAGTTAGTTTGAATATCATGAATATATACGTTGAATGTTTGAATGTCATGAATGAGTATATAAACTTGAACTTGAATATGAATATAATCAGTTCATAGATTAGAAGTTTATATATAATTAAGTTTAAAAATTAGATATGAATTAACCTGAATTCAGAGCTTCAACTAATTGAACTTAATACTTGAAGGTTATATAATTAATTGAATTATATAATTTTAAGACTAATTTAATATTGGAACTTAGGACTAGTTTGAATTAAATTTGAGATTTTAGGATTACTAATAGTTTGAATTTTTAAATTTTATAGTTTTATTTTTAAATTCTAGGAGTATACTTTGAATTTGTGATTTTAATATTGGTATGAATTTGGAATCAATCAGGACTAATTTGAATTATGTTTGAGATTTTATGACTACTACTAGTTTGAATTTGACATTTAGCACTAGCTAGTTTGATTTTTTGAATTTGTGATTTTCAGAGTGGTTTAAATTTGGAATTTAGGACTAGTTTGAATTATGTTTGATATTTTAGAAGTAACTGTTATGATTTGGGACACTAGCTAGTTAGTTTGAATTTGAAATTTTAGGGATTTGAATTACAACTGGACTAGAACTTATAATTAATTATAAGATGAATTTACTAAAAGTTGAACTTAATTAGGAATATGAACTTGAAATGTTATTGTCTTTAATTTATTAGAACTTAATTTTTATTCTTATTAAAACTTGAATTTTATTTTAACTTGATTAGAGTTTTGTAATACTTGAAAATCTTATCGACCTTAATTAATCTGAACTAATATAATTTAGTTAGAAATTAATTAAACTTAATTAATTTATAGTAACTTGAAAACTAGCTAGAAATTAATATAAACTTAATTTTGATCAACTTAACTAGATCCTGAACTTAATAAATTAGTATTGATTAATTAATTAAGCTTTAACTTTGTTGATCTTGAACTAATTGAGCTCAATTAGAATTTCAATGCATAACTAATTATTGGATTTGCACTTTATATATATATAACTAATAAATTTTATAATATAAACTTGAATGACTTAATGTAGTAATTGAACTGAATTAGAATTTTTAAGTGATATATATATATATATATATATATATATATATATATATATATATATATATATTAACAATGAATTCATGTAGTAAAATTATTATAAATTTAATTTATAATATAAATGAATATCTATATTTTTGTAGGTGGATCATCGTTTGTGGATGTATAATGTGCATTATGAAACTGGTGTTGATTTGAAACCTGAGTTTATTGATGGTTCTAGAGATTTTATTAACCATACAATGACACTTGACATTTTCAAAAATAATGGATTGGTTAGGTATCCTTTAGTGCATGTAAGTGCATATATTTTTAAAACCAGATACACTTATGGTTCATTTATACCGTAATAGATTTAAGACCAAATTTTTGTACCGATTGATCATAGAGAAAAAAATGAATTGGATGGTATATTTTATAATTTACTGCATGTGGATGAATATAATATGATTGCATCACATGGTCAAATTAGGGTTGAACATGATAGGGTTTATGAAATGATCAATGATCTTTTGGGGTTCAAGGTGGGATGGAACTAGGACAATATTTTGATGAAGCTCCTAATGAAGAATCAAGACACTTCTATGATCAATTAGAAGAGTCTAGTCGTTCACTATGTGAAGGGAATCCACATTCTGCCTTGTCAGTTGTGGTTAGATTAATTAATATTAAATCGGATTGGAATGTTCCTAATGTGGCTATGGACTCAATGGTTGATCTCTTGGGTGAACTAATTATACTGAAGTTTAACATACCTAAGAACTTTTATCAGGCAAAGCGTTTGGTTTCCAAGCTAGGATTGACCTATGATATATATAATTCATTGTTGTATTGATGCCTGCATGTTTTTTTCAAGACTGATAGTGAATTAGAAATTTGTATGTTTTGTGGACATTCTTGTTAAAAGAGGACTCCAGATTAATAGATGGTCCCAGTTAAGGCGATTTATTATCTACCTTTCATTTCTAGGTTAAAGAGGTTGTATGCATCGATGAGGTCTGCCCCACATATGAGATGTCATCGTGAATATATAAGGTCATCGGGTGTCTTGTCTTATCCATCTGATGGTGAAGCATTGAAGCATTTTGATAATGTATATCCTGATTTTTCTAGTAAGCCAAGAAATGTTAGATTGGGGTCGTGTGCAGATGGCTTCAACTCATTATCTAATGTTGTTTCGCCTTATTCCTGATGGACGATATTTCTTATTTCATATAATTTTCCTCTTGAAATGTGCATGACCAGTTCTACATTTTTGTAAGTTGTGTTATTTCAGGTCCTCATATTCCAAAAATTTTGATTGATGTTTATCTACAATCATTAATAGATGAGCTCAAACAATTGTGCTTTGAAGGTATTTTAACTTATGATATATCAACTAAGTAAAAAAAATTGTGTGTGCTTCATTAATGTGGACTATTAATGAATTTCATGCATACATGATATTGTCTGGTTGGATGAAAGATGTAAAGCTTGCATGTTCATATTGCATGGAAAATAGTAAGACATTCACTTTAAAGCATGACAGAAAAAATAGATGGTTTGATTCAAACAAGATAATTATGTGCATTTGAAATATTCACTGATATGAAAATGCAATCAACTATGACACGTATTTTGTTTAATCGTACAGATATTCAAACATATGTCAAGTAAGTTCTAAAAATATGTTATCAAATTGCACACTAATAAGTATTCATTAACTAACAAAATACTTGAATGTAAAATGATCAGCATGTTCGTAAACACATAGGGTAAGTAAGCCATTTATATAAAAAAATTCAAATGGCTTAGGAACTATGTAAGTGTGCAATCATTATGTATTTAATAATATATTAATGTTATACTAAATTATTGTATTTGAAATAACAATCACGTAGGTCAATGATGAATACTCAAGTGTCCAACATTTGCATGTAACGACCTGTTTAGTCGTTTTGAGCAGTAGAGTTTATTTCTGGTAATCACTGTCTGGGTCGACGGATCCCACGACGGGACGGGCCGTCACAGACTCTTTAATGAATTGAGTCTCTGAACTTTGTGACGGAAGCAGCAGGACGCACCGTCGCAGGCACGATGGGCCGTCACAGGCTGCGTAACCCTGACTGGGTCGGATTTCTGTTAAATGTTTTAATGGGCGTTTTGGACTATTCATGCTTATAATTATAAAGTTAGTGGGTTAATGTTAATAATTCAATTGCTTGGGGGTTAAAGGGGACAACCTTGAAATAAATAGTGGGTTACTTTTACCATCTTTATACTTAATTATATGCTAATTAGGGTAAAAAGAAAAAGGGTTTGAATAAGAAAAATAGAAAGAACAGAGAGAGAGAGGGAGAAACGAATGAGAAAGAGAAGAACGCAAGGAGAGCAAAAGGCTTGGGAAGTAGATTGCTTGATTAAAATTCTTCGGTGGAGGTAGGTTATGGTTTATGCTATTCATAGTAAACTCTTAATAGCGAATGATATGTATTGGGTAGTATCATAAAGTCTTCTATATGCTTAATTGTGTGCTTGCATGATATGATTATCTAATTGTGATGAATTAGCATGTTGAAGCTGTTGAATCTTGAATCTTAAATTTACTTTGTTAATGATGATGCCCTGGTATAAAAGAAGGCTTGATGATCGGGTGTCACGTTCCGACACCAGGATAGTATATGGATCAGAGTGTCACGTTCCGACACCAGGATAGTAGTAGTGGATCGGAGTGTTACGTTCCGACACTAGGATAGTATATGGATCGGAGTGTTAGGTTCCGACACCAGGATAGTATATGGATCGGAGTGTCACGTTCCGACACCAGGATAGTATATGGATCGGAGTGTCACGTTCCGACACCAGGATAGTATATGGATCAGAGTGTCACGTTCCGACACCAAGATAGTATATGGATCGGGTGTCACGTTCCGACACCAGGATAGTAGTAGTGGAGCGGAGTGTCACGTACCGACACAAGGGGAATAAAGATAATGAATCTTGAAATATGCTAATATACTCAATCTAAAGAACTAATTCCCAAATGAGTATGGTGTGGAGACTTGAGTCCTCATAAATATGATTAGTGTTGTTGCGAATGATTTTTATGCGTGTTGCTATCACCTGTTAAGTATTTGGTTGGTTTTATGTTATTATCTGACATATACTGTTTTCTATTTTGAGTTGGCCGATGATACCTACTCAGTACTTGTGTTTTGTACTGACCCCTACTTGTATTTGTTTTTCTTTGTTAATTGTGGAGTGCAACAAGCGTGCCATCGGCTTGAACTCAACCGCAACTCTAGCCAGTCTTCATCACACCAGATTTCAGGGTGAGCTAATGCTTCTAGCTTTGACGGGATCTTCTTCTTCATGTCTTGATGCCTTGAAGTTCTGGCATAGACTAGCTATTATTTATTTTTAGTTTCTTAGATACTCTTAGCTTTAGTAATTTGAGGATAGATGTTCTTGTGGTGATGACTTCCAGATTTTGGGAAGAATAAGTGTTTGAGTTTTTAGAAGTTATTAATCTATTTTCATAAATGAGTTTTAAGTCTTTCGCATTGTATATTGTTCATTATGTTTGAAATGTTGAGGTTTAGATTGGTTGGTTCGCTCACATAGTAGGATAAGTGTGGGTTCCACTCGCGGCTCGATTTGGGTCGTGACAAACTTGGTATCAGAGCATTAGGTTCGTTGGTCTCATCACACAAGAACGAGTCTAGTAGGGTCTTAAGGAACGGTAGGGGGACGCCTTCACTTTTATTTAAGAGGCTATAAGACTTTAGGAAAATTCCATTCTTTCTTTCTTTCGTGCTATTACTTGGATCCAATTGGTATCTAGGTGATACAAATTGGTATCTGACCATCTTCACTCTATTTCGCAGATGATTAGAACTAGAGCAACAACCGCGCCAACACCAACACCGGCAAGACAGGATGCGTCTGAGCCAGCCACTGGGGCTGTATCTTGCAGAGGAGTAGTGGCAAGAGGCCGTGTTAGAGGTCACGGGAGAACGTCCTTTAGAGGAAGAGGACAAGCACCTGGCCCATCTAGTACTAGGACGGTGACTCCTCCACCGACTGAGGAAGTAGTAAGAGAGTGTGAGGAAGGGGAAAACGATCAAGTGCAGAATGAGGAATTACCACCCCAACCTACCCCAAAGATGATTAATCAGGTTCTTGCTTATCTTAGCGGGTTATCTGATCAAGGCCAGACACCTCCAGTGTTTTCTGCACCAGCACCTCAGGCTCCAGAAGTACAACAGGCAGCTACTGTGGCTCCCCGCATGGATGCCTCATTGGAAATAGGCACGTTTCCTCGGTTGAATACAGGGCCTATAATGACAAGTGATCAGCACGAACTTTTCAATAAGTTCTTGAAATTGAAACCTCCAGTCTTCAAGGGTGCTGAATTTGAGGATGCCTACGATTTTCTGGTTGACTGTCATGAGTTACTACATAAAATGGGCATAGTGGAACGATTTGGCGTTGAGTTTGTAACCTATCAATTTCAGGGAAATGCCAAAATGTGGTGGTGGTCACATGTTGAGTGTCAACCCGCAGAGGCACCACCTATGACTTGGGCGTCATTCTCTAGCTTATTTATGGAGAAGTATATCCCCCGGACCTTGAGGGATAGGAGGAGAGATGAGTTCTTGAGCCTAGAGCAAGGCAGGATGTCGGTTGCTGCGTATGAGGTTAAGTTTGGTGCATTATCCAGGTATGCCACCCAACTTTGTTTCAGTCCACAAGAGCGGATTCGCCGTTTTGTGAAGGGGTTGAGGTCAGATTTGCGGATTTCAGCCTTACAGGTAGCGGCTACAGCAAAATCCTTTCAGGAAGTGGTAGACTTCGTGATAGAGGTGGAGGGAGTGAAGCCAGATGACTTCACCAAGGCGTCGACATCAAAAAGGTTTCGTAAGGGAGGTGAGTTTCATGGTTCTTACTCCATAGGTCAAGGTTAGGGAGGTTATCCAGCCCGACCCATTCAGTCTTCACTACAGACTGTAGTTGGGGGTCCACCTCAGACCGGCCAATATTTCTCTGAGGTTGGAGGTTATTCCCAGACTTCGTCATTCTCACAGAGACCGATGCTTGAATCCAGAGAGTGTTATGGATGTGGGGAGACTGGACACATTAAGAGGTATTGTCCAAAACAGAGTTACAGACCTCCCATAGTCAAAGGTAGAGGTGGTCATGGAAGAGGCCGTCATTCTGGAGGACGTGGTGGCCGAGGTAATGGTGGTCACCAAAATGGCCGGGGTGACGGGCAAACTGGAGCCACTACAGCACAACATGGTAGGGGCAACGGGCAGACAGGTGATAGGGCCCATTGATACGCTTTCCCCGGGCGGTCTGAAGCGAAGACATCCGATGCTGTTATCACAGGTAATCTTTTGGTTTGTGATTGCATGGCTTCTGTATTATTTGATCCTGGCTCCACATTTTCATATGTATCTTCCTCATTTGCTACTGGTCTTAATTTACCTTGTGAATTGCTTGACATGCCTATTCGTGTGTCTACTCCGGTGGGTGAGTCCGTAATAGTTGAAAGGGTATATAGGTCTTATCTTGTGAAGTTTGTGGGGAGCAATACTCATGTAGACTTTGTTATCTTAGAAATGGTTGATTTCGATGTAATTCTGGGTATGACTTGGCTTTCTCCGAATTTTGTGATCTTAGATTGTAATGCAAAAACTGTAATGTTAGCCAAGCCTGGGACAGATCCGTTAGTGCGGGAGGGTGACTACACTTCCACTCCAGTTCATATCATCTCCTTTATTCGCGCTAAGAGAATGGTTAGTAAAGGGTGTGTAGCTTTCTTGGCACACCTCAGAGATGATACTACCCAAGTACCTTCAATTGAGTGGGTTTCGGTAGTCCGTGAGTTTCTGGATGTGTTCCCTGCAGATCTTCCTGGTATGCCACCAGATAGGGATATTGACTTCTGCATTGATCTGGAACCGGGTACTCGCCCCATTTCTATACCCTTTTATAGAATGGCTCCTACGGAGTTAAGGGAGTTAAAGTCTCAACTTCAAGAATTGTTAGGAAAAGGCTTCATTAGACCAAGTGCATCCCCTTGGGGTGCTCTTGTTTTGTTTGTGAAGAAGAAGGATGGGAGTTTTCGGATGTGCATAGACTACAGACAACTGAATAAGGTAACTGTTAAGAACAAGTATCCTCTTCCTCGCATTGATGATTTGTTCGATCAGTTACAAGGTGCTTGTACCTTCTCAAAAATCGATTTGAGATTCGGTTACCATCAATTGAAAATACGGGCAACGGATGTGCCCAAGACAGCTTTTCGGACCAGGTATGGGCATTATGAGTTCTTAGTAATGTCTTTTGGGCTTACGAATGCCCCTGCTGCTTTCATGAGCTTGAAGAATGGGATTTTTAAGCCATACCTGGATCTCTTTGTCATTGTATTCATTGATGATATACTGGTATACTCAAAGAGCAAGAAAGAACATGAGGAGCACTTGAGAATTGTATTGGAAATGTTGAGGGAGAAAAAGCTTTATGCCAAATTCTCCAAGTCTGAGTTTTGGCTAGATTCAGTCCTTCCAGCTTTTTCTTAGGGAACGTAGTTTCTAAGGAGGGAGTGATGGTGGATCCATCTAAGATTGAAGCAGTGAAGAGTTGGGAAAGACCTACTAATGTTACAGAGGTAAGGAGCTTTGTTGGTTTAGCTAGCTAGCTACCGTCGATTTGTCAAGGGATTTTCCTCTGTTGCTTCCCAATTGACGAATTTGACTAAGCAGAGTGTTCCATTTGTATGGTGGGACGAGTGTGAATAAAGATTTCAGAAGCTCAAGACCTTGTTGACTACTGCACCAATTCTTACCCTGCCAGTGGAAGGTAAGAATTTTATTGTTTATTGTGATGCATCCTATTCTAGTTTGGGTGCAGTTCTAATGCAAAAGAAGAATGTAATTGCTTATGCTTCAAGGCAATTAAAGGTGCACGAACGTAATTACCCGATCCATGATTTGAAGTTGGCTGCGGTAGTGTTTGCATTAAAGCAATGGAGGCACTATCTATATGGGGTTAAGTGTGAAGTTTATACGGATCATCGTAGCCTATAGTATGTCTTTACTCAGAAAGATTTGAATTTGAGACAGAGGAGATGGATGGAACTACTGAAGGACTACGATATCACTATTTTGTATCATCCGGGAAAAGCTAATATTGTGGCAGATGCTTTAAGTAGAAAGGCAGGAAGCATGGGAAGTCTAGCTCACTTGCAAGTTTCTAGACGCCCATTGGCTAGAGAGGTTTAGACTCTGGCTAATGACCTTATCTGATTAGAAGTAAATGAGAAGGGAGGATTTTTGGCCTGTGTGGAGGCAAGATCTTCCTTTCTTGACAAGAGTAAGGGAAAGCAGTTTACTGATGAGAAATTGATCCGGATCCGAGATAAAGTGTTGCGAGGAGAGGATAAAGAAGCAACAATCGATGAGGAAGGTGTTTTGAGAATCAAGGGAAGGGTATGTGTACCCCGCGTCGATGATTTGATTCACACTATTCTTACAGAGGCTCATAGTTCACGGTATTCTATACATCCTGGTGCAACCAAGATGTACCGTGACCTAAAGCAACACTTTTGGTGGAGTAGAATGAAGCGTGACATTTTTTATTTTATTGCCAAATGTCCAAATTGTCAGCAAGTAAAATATGAACAGTAGAGGCCCGCAGGAACACTTCAGAGAATGCCCATTTCTGAATGGAAGTGGGAAAGAATTGCAATGGATTTCGTGGTTGGCCTTCCAAAGACAATGGGTAAGTATGACTCTATTTGGGTAATTGTTGACAGATTAACTAAGTCTGCTCATTTCATTCCAGTCAAGGTGACTTACAATGCAGAGAAGTTAGCCAAACTGTACATCTCAGAAATTGTTCGATTGCATGGGGTTCCACTTTCCATCATATCAGATATAGGTACGCAGTTTACTTCTAAGTTTTGGAAAACATTGCATGCTGAATTAGGTACTAGGTTGGATCTTAGTACCGCATTTCACCCTCAGACCGATGGTCAGTCTGAGCGAACGATTCAAGTGTTGGAGGATATGCTTCGTGCATGTGTGATAGAATTTGGTGGTCATTGGGATAACTTCTTACCCTTAGCGGAATTCTCATACAATAATAGCTATCACTCAAGTATTTGTATGGCACCATTCGAGCATTGTATGGGAGGAGATGTAGGTCTCCCATTGGTTGGTTTTATGCATTTGAGGTTAGACCTTGGGGTACTGATCTTTTGAGGGATTCATTAGAGAAAGTGAAATCTATTCAAGAAAAGCTTATAGCGGCGCAAAGTAGGCAAAAGGAATATGCAGATCGAAAGGTTAGAGACTTGGAGTTCATGGAGGGTGAACAAGTCTTGCTGAAAGTTTCACCCATGAAGGGGTGATGCGGTTTGGTAAGCGAGGTAAGCTTAGCCGAGAGATAATTGGTCCCTTTGAAGTTCTGAAGCGCGTGGGGAGGTAGTGCTTATGAATTAGCCTTGCCCTCAGGACTGTCAGGAGTGCATCCGGTATTTCATGTGTCTATGTTGAAAAGATACATACCATAGGGATGGAACTACATCATTCGTTGGGATTCGGTTCTGCTTGATGAGAATTTGTCTTATGAGGAGGAGCCTGTTGCCATTCTAGATAGAGAAATTCAAGTTCAGATCAAGGGAGATTCATCCATCAAAGTCAATGGAAGAATCGACCAGTTGAAGAGTCCACTTGGGAGAAGGAGGTTGATATGCGAGAAAGATACCCACACCTGTTTACAGATTCAGGTACTCCTTTTCGCCCTTGTTTTTCTTCTTGTGATCGTTCGAGGAGAAACGATGGGTAAATTGGTTTCTATTGTAACGACCTGTTTAGTCATTTTAAGCAGTAGAGTTTATTTCTGGTAAACACTGTCTGGGTCGACGGATCCCACGACGGACCGTCATGGGCACGACGAACCGTCGAGGGGGTCTCGTTCCAAAACACTTAGAATTTAGAAATTTGGGTACTGAGATCGACTCTCTGAACTTCGCGACGAAAGGGCAAGATGAACCGTCGCAGACATGACGGGCCGTCACAGACTCTTTAATGAATTGAGTCTCTGAACTTTGTGACGGAAGCAGCAGGACGGACCGTCGCAGGCACGACGGGCCGTCACAGGCTCCGTAACCCTGACTGGGTCGGATTTCTGTTAAATGTTTTAAGGGGCGTTTTGGACTATTCATGCTTATAATTATAAAGTTAGTGGGTTAATGTTAATAATTTAATTACTTGGGGGTTAAAGGGGACAACCTTGAAATAAATAGTGGGTTACTTTTACCATCTTTATACTTAATTATATGCTAATTAGGGTAAAAAGAAAAAGGGTTTGAATAAGAAAAATAGAATGAACAGAGAGAGAGGGAGAAACGAACGAGAAAGAGAAGAACGCAAGGAGAGCAAAAGGCTTGGGAAGTAGATTGCTTGATTACAATTCTTCGGTGGAGGTAGGTTATGGTTTATGCTATTCGTAGTAAACTCTTAATAGCGAATGATATGTATTTGGTAGTATCATAAAGTCTTCTATATGCTTAATTGTGTGCTTGCATGATATGATTATCTAATAGTGATGAATTAGCATGTTGAAGCTGTTGAATCTTGAATCCTAAATTTACTTTGTTAATGATGATGCCTTGGTATAAAAGAAGGCTTGATGAACTAAGTAATGAGATTAGAGGATCTGGTGTCACGTCCGACACCAAGATAGTATATGGATCGGAGTGTCACGTTCCGACACCAGGATAGTAGTAGTGGATCGGAGTGTCACGTTCCGACACCAGGATAGTATATGGATCGGAGTGTCACGTTCCGACACCAGGATAGTAGTAGTGGATCGGAGTGTCACGTTCCGACACCAGGATAGTATATGGATCGGAGTGTCACGTTCCGACACCAGGATAGTATATGGATCGGAGTGTCACGTTCCGACACCAGGATAGTATATGGATCGGAGTGTCACGTTCCGACACCAGGATAGTATATGGATCAGAGTGTCACGTTCCGACACCAGGATAGTATATGGATCGGGTGTCACGTTCCGACACCAGGATAGTAGTAGTGGAGCGGAGTGTCACGTACCGACACAAGGGGAATAAAGATAATGAATCTTGAAATATTCTAATATACTCAATCTAAAGAACAAATTCCCAAATGAGTATGGTGTGGAGGCTTGAGTCCTCATAAATGTGATTAGTGTTGTTGCGAATGATTTTTATGCGTGTTGCTATCACCGTAAGTATTTTGGTTTTTTTTGTGTTATTATCTGACATATACTGTTTCTATTTTGAGTTGGCCGATATACCTACTCATACTTGTGTTTTGTACTGACCCCTACTTGTATTTGTTTTTCTTTGTTAATTGTGGAGTGCAGCAAGCGTGCCATCGGCTTCAACTCAACCGCAACTCTAGCCAGTCTTCATCACACCAGATTTCAGGGTGAGCTATGCTTCTAGCTTGGACTGGATCTTCTTTCATGTATTGATGCCTTGAAGTTCTGGCATAGACTAGCTATTATTTATTTTTAGTTCTTAGATACTCTTAGCTTTAGTAATTGAGGATAGATGTTCTTGTGGTGATGACTTCCAGATTTTGGGAAGAATAAGTGTTTGAGTTTTTAGAAGTTATTAATCTATTTTCATAAATGAGTTTTAAGTTTTCCGCATTGTATATTGTTCATTATGTTTGAAATGTTGGGGTTTAGATTGGTTGGTTCGCTCACATAGTAGGATAAGTGTGGGTGCCACTCGCGGCTCGATTTGGGCCGTGACATTGCAATTAGTGAAAGAAGTAGCACTTGGACCTGAATCTCAAGTACTGACAATGAATAAGTATTGTGTCAATGGTTTTAAGTTTCAACAGTTTCTAGGAACAAGAAAACAAATAGTAGCAGTATTTACATACAAGGTGATGTTTGTGGTACTGGCCAAACAATTGAATAATATGGGATTTTTTGGCTAAAAACATCCTTTAACTATACCCAAACTTAAACTACATCCTTAATGTATCTTTTCTAGTAGAAAACATACTTTAACTATACCCCAAACTTAAACTACATCCTTATTGTATCATTCTTACCATAAAACATCCTTCAAGTATTTTAAAGTGGACAATTTTTATCCTTCTACTTGAATTTCTCGTAAAACTACCCCGTATATCCCACAAAAATTAAGTCATCCCTTCCTAATTATTATTATTAGATATTCCAAGAATATTATAGTCAACTTTTTTTATAATTGAGTTAAGATGCAAAACTTTTAATTTGACCATTTTTCATTCATTTTTCATGTAAGTTTAATTAAACAAATTATTAGTTTGATTATGTTTCTTGTCAGTTGAATATGCTAGAAGCGACATATGTTGGAGACTTCCTCTTCTAATAATGTAGAATGAAACTCAAACACGAGACATAATCAATATTTTGGTCACTTCAATATTAGATTGACCTAAAAATATATTGATTTAATTGTTTAAGAAAAAGTTAGAAAAATAATTAAAGTCCAACTTCTTTCCGTTATGAAAAAAGCAAATTATGTACACTCACACCTTCCAATAATTTTAGTTTTCATAAGCAACAATGTCTAAGATTTTTTTTTCAATAACTTCTTTTAGTAAGTAATGTAATTATGCAGAATAATTTTTGTTGATAGTCACGTTAATTGTTCATGTTTTCGTAAGATCCATTAATTTTTTGACAATATCTAATCGTTCACTTACAAATACTTAAAGGATGTTTTCTGCTAAAAGATATACTTTAAGGATGTAGTTTAAGTTTAGGGTATAATTTAAGGATGTTTGCTGCTAAAAATGATACTTTAAGGATGTATTTTAAGTTTAGAGTATAGTTAAAGGATGTTTTTGGACAAAAACTAAATAATATGGTATCGTTCATGAAATTATTGAAGTGAGGTATTTATGTTGGCCTAAGAAGAAGATTGTATTGTTTCGGTGTGAATGGTTTGACCCATTACATAGAGGCATGAGGCAAAAAGGTGGACCATCAACATAATATAATTTAAGTAAGCATACCAGATAATACAGAAGTTATGATCATTTGAAACATTGCATAAAATGTTAAACAAGTGTATTACGCTCCATATCCATTGCATAGAGACAAAGCTAATTGGTGGGTTGTTACAAACAGTAAGCAAGTCTAAACAATAGAAGAAGTATCAGATGATGTCATACTGAATGTTGAGGAAGAAATATCAGAGAATGAGGAAAATGAATTATTCTATGACGAAGTATGGGACGGTAATGAAAATGAAAACAGTTAAGGAGGAAGAATGGGAGAATGATCGAATTGAATTAATCGACAAGGAATAGTTTTGAATGAATGCTAGCTTATATATATATATATATATATATATATATATATATATATATATATATATATATATATATATATAGATATATTATATATATATAGATCTAGATATCTAATATATATATATATATATATATATATATATGCAAGTTGTTGTATTTTGCTAATTTTATTTAAATTATGATTTTTATATATATTAGACATGTAATTTGCATACAAATGTCATTAGGTTGTGACGATGACAGATATCACGAGCATCTTGGAGTTAGCCACACTCAACATGCTAAAAACAAGATGTCTAGGAGACCTATTGATCCTGAGCATATTGTGGGATCTATTTCTTTTGTGTCAAAGCACATCATCCATGATACTCATTTACTTGTTATTCCGTTTGGTATGGCGGAACTGTCACGACCCAAATCGGGGACGCGACTGGCACCCACATTTACCCTCCTATGTGAGCGAACCAACCCATCTAAACCTAACATTTCAAGATATATCAACAGAAAATAATGTGGAAGGCTTAAACTCATTAATAAAACAATTCAAAAAACTATTAGATTATCCCCCAAAATCTGGAAGTCATCATCACAAGAACATCTATCCTCAAATTACTAAACTAAAAACGTCTAAGAAGCTAAAACAAATAAAAGCTAGTCCATGCCGGAAGTTCAAGGCATCAAGACTTGAAGAAGAAGAAGAGATCCAGTCCAAGCTAGACGCATTAGCTCACCCTGAATTTCCGAAGGTCGTGAAGACTGGCTAGATTACTGTGAGTTGAAGTTGACGGAAAGTTTTATGCATTCCACAAATAACAAAGAAGAAAAACATAAAATTAGGGGGTCAGTACAACCACAAGTACTGAGTAAATATCATCGGCCAACTCAAAATAGAAGATATATATATCAAGTATATTATAAATTCAACTATGATGCTTAACATGTAGCAACAAAAAGTACTATATCTTAACAATTTCCACTAAGTTCACACATGAGGCTCAAGCCTCACTACCATACTCATTTGGGAATTGGGTTCATTAGATTGAGTATATTCATTATCTCAAGATTCATTATCTTTCTTCCCCTTGTGTGTCGGTACGTGACACTCCGCTCCATATACTATCCTGGTGTCGGAACGTGACACTCCGATCCATATTCTATCTGGTGCCGGAACGTGGCACTCTGATCCTCATTCTATCCTGGTACCGGAACGTGGCACCCGATCCATAATCTATCCTGGTGTCGGAACATGACACTTCGATCCTCATTCTATACTGGTACCGGAACGTGGCACCCGATCCATAATTTTATCCTGGTGTCGGAACGTGACACTCGATCCTTCATTCTATCCTGGTACCGGAACGTGGCACCCGATCCTCTATTTCTATCCTGTGGTACCGGAACGTGGCACCCGATCCCCTAATTCATCAAGCCTTCTTTTACACTAAGGCATCATCATTAACAAGTGAATTAGGGTTTCTTTCGAGATTTAGGATCAATAGCTTCATCATGTTTAGTTTATCACGATTTCATAATCACAAAACATGCAAGCGTATCATTAAAGCACATAGCAGGGTTTACAATACTATCAATACATATCATTCACAATTAAGAGTTCACTACGAATGTCGTAAAACCATAACCATACCTCCAACGAAGGACTAGTGATCAAGCAAGAATTTCCAAAGCTTGTTTCCTCCTCAGCCTCGTTCGATTCAATCCTCTCTCTCTCTGTTCTTTCTCTTTTCTTATTCAAACCCTCTTTCTTTACCCTAATTAAATAAAATTAAGTGTAAAAGATGACAATAATACCCCACTAACTAATCCAAAGTTACCTCTTTTATCCCTCAAGAATTTGAGTTATTAATATAAACCCACGAAATCTATAATTAAGGAAAGAATAGTCCAAAGCGTCCCTTAAAACTTAACCAGAAATCCGACTCCAACTGGGATTATGCAACCTGTGACGGCCCGTCGTGCCTGCGAAGGTCCGTCACGCAGGTCGTCGTAAGGGCCAGGACTCTATTTTTCGCCAAGGATACTGTGACGGTTCGTCACACCTGTGACGCCGTCCTGCAAGTCCGTTACGAAGTTCAGAGAGTTGATTTTCAGTACCCAATTCAGGAATTCCTAAGTATATTGAAACGAGACCCTGCGACGGCCCGTCGTGCCTGTCGGACGGTCCGTCGTGGGGTCCGTGGTTTCAGCCAGTTTTCCAGAAATAAAATATGCTGCTCCAAAACGACTAAACAGGTCGTTACAATAGATACCATTTTACCCATCGTTCGTCCCCGAACGATCAAAAATAAGAAAAATAATGGTGAAAAGGAGTACTGAATCTGTAAACAGATGTGGGTATTTTTCTTACATATTGCCTCCTTCTCCCAAGTAGCCTCTTCAACCGGTCGATTATTCCATTGAACTTTGATGG